>JAMLFT010007799.1:0-14413 GCA_026544285.1 Pachyrhizus erosus | reverse complement strand
TTAAAATATATTTTACCCTTTAAAATATGGAAATGATCCCAACCGATTAATTGACTGAAGTCTGCTATGTGGACATACAGTGGCTTTTATTGCCCCTTTGAATACAAAACTTCTACTGTTTTACATTAAATGCATCCCATTTCTCATCCGTTGAATATTGCAACTTGTTGTAACAGAAGAGACTTTATAGATAAGGTTTTCAAATGACGGTTTAATGATAATAATGTTAAGACTGTATTAAAAATTATAATATAATTAATATTTTAACCTTCCCATTACTTATAATAAATGTTTACTTTTATTTAATTAAATTTTATAATTTAAATTTATAATAAATAATATTTTAAATATATAATTATATTTTAGAATTTCAATAAAAAATTTAAATTGAGATATAATTTTTTTCAACTATTAAAATTTAATTAAGAGATTGAGATAAAAGTAATAGATTAAACGGGACAAACAATTGGGCCCATGTTTTCCGTGAGACATATCACAGTTGCCGATCTTTTTCATGATCATGGGAAATACATCAATCATCAAGTTCAAATTTTTGATGTAGTGCTGCAGTTCATATGTAATGTTATTAGAGAAGACTTAGCTTCCATTGTTTTCCCCAAAGGTAACTAGTCATTTGTTCTATCTTTTATGTCACAGACAAAGATAAAACTTTAAGAAAATCTAGAATATAAACCCTTTGTTACATGTGAATTGGGTTGAACATCAATGAAAGAGGAAGGAAGTGAGAGAGAAAGACGTTATTTTCTCTTTGTTTATTAGAGATGAAATACTATAATTTTTCTTTTTAAATTAACGTGTGTTCCACAACATATTATTTCGGCATATAGACCAGAAAAAATGTAGAAATACACACGACAATATTCTCTTATACATATAATTGATTATGTTTCTTCCTCCTCACCAATCAAACCGATTATCCTCTTCCCTATTTTATATAATAATAATAATGCTAAATTTAATTTAATCTTTCAATCTCTTAGAAATTTCAATTTTGAGTACTCTATTTTAATTTTAATGATTTTAGTTTTCCATTTTTAAAAATTAACTTTTTATTCTCTCATTTATAATCAATTAACATTAATGTCATCAATAATTAACACGAGAAATTTAATAATAAAATTAAAATAATCGCTTTTTAAAAATGACATGACTAAAATTATCAATTTTAAAAATAAAAGATTAAAAAAAAATCAAAATTAAAATTTTTAAAATATGAAAATCAAAATCACAATTTAGTGTACTTTTTTTACTTTTGATTTTTTTTATTAGTCATAGATGTCCTGCTTTGGAGGGGATCCTATTATAGACATGATCAAATACTAAATATAAACATAATGTAGATTCAAATCTTGATTCATTAAATTATAAAAATTAATCTTTTTTATTGATAAATAATTAAATAATCTAAAATTAATACATATTAATAGTTCTAACTAATATGTTCATGACACATTTAAATTTTATAATTTATAAAAAAATTAATAACATAAAATTACATATTATGTATTATATAAAAATTAATAAAGATATAATAATTTGAAACAATCTAATAATTTCTCACTTGTGTCATATCAACCAGCCAGTTGATACTTAAATTTTTTTAATATATATTATACATGAACATAGATTATTATATGCGAATTTTTTAATCTACATTGATATACAATACTTATGAGATAGAACCATGAATTTAAAAAATGATAAAACGAAATCTTTATAATAAAAAAGTATATCATGCAGTTTGATGCACTCACGTCCACGTGCGCGGCCAGCAACACGACAAGTGCGAATAAGCCTTGCACTAGGCCATCGTCATACATGCACCTGTCTTTTATTCTAAGAGAGGTCAACTTCAACACAGATAATATATTCAAGTTGAAATTCAAACCGTCACATACGACCCTGTGGTCAAGGCTTACCAAAAATGCATACATAAATATAATTGGTGTTATCATGTATCCCAATCCAATAACACCTACTCAACTAGCTAGGCGACATAGTAATTGTACCTAACACAGATAATACTAACTTGCAACAATTTTTCTTTCTTTCTATACTTTTTGTGGTTCTAAGTTCTAATCGAAATTTTAGCTAAGAGAAGAACAATGGAGGGTGGAAGATCATCGGTTTCAAACGGAAATGCTGAGGTTCGGTATAGAGGGATTCGAAGGAGGCCATGGGGCAAGTTTGCAGCAGAGATCCGTGACCCTACAAGGAAAGGGACAAGGATATGGCTTGGAACCTTTGACACTGCGGAACAAGCTGCAAGAGCTTATGATGCTGCTGCTTTTCATTTTCGTGGTCACAGAGCCATTCTCAATTTCCCAAATGAGTACCAATCTCCTAATCCTAACTCTTCTTTACCTATGCCTCTAACTGTGCCTCCTCCCCCTCCTCCTTCTTCTTCCTCCTCTTCTTATTCATGTAATAACCTTGCAAGACCTGATTTTTCTGGAGAAATAATGCAAGGTGATGATACTTTTGAGTTGGAGTACTTGGATAATAAGTTGCTCGAGGAACTCCTTCAGATGCAATGCAACAGACACCTCTAAAAGTGAATAACAAGCCACCTAGGTACTAGGTAGTACTACTATGTACTGCAGATCAACTGGCATGCTCGAAATTAAAATAAAAAATAAATTTGTTGTTTATTTTATTTAATTATGTTTGATTTGTTTTTATAGCTGATCAAAGTTCTTCGAAATGAGATTGGACATTTGTTATTATTGTAAGAAATCAGTTATGAGAATAATAAGCGACATGGAATATCCTTGTTTTGGTGAAGGGTCTTTGCTAAGCATTGTTTAGGTTGTTGATTTCTTATGTTCACACCCATACATTTTCTGATGTTGTTTGTCCAAATTCTTGACAAATTGAACAATGTCTTTAGATCCTTTAAAAATAATATATCTGGCAAACACGGGACGGGTGTATGTAAATTAAGTATAAATCTTAAAAAGACAACTACTATAAAAAGATGTGAACTCTTAATTAATTCGTGAGAAAAACATTACATCCCACATACAACGGGGTCAAATGATAATGTACGCCATAAGTACATAACAGCGTGGAAATGCACATGAAACCTTGAAATATTCCCCCAAGATAAAATATTTAAAGATCAAATTGCTAATTAATTGCATTCTAGCTTCCCCAATGTAGTAGTCAGATAAAGGAATAAGGTATGAGTTGACGAATTTTCTTCATTAGTGACGGAGAATCAGAATTACACATTTTCGTCGGTATCCTTTACCTTTTTCCTATTAGATAAAAGGATAATCATGACGCAATTTTTATGGAATGGTGGGAGGATTTTGTCATCAAACAAAGACCAACGTGAGCAAGGGTTAGAGCTTGCAACACAGGCCATTCATGCTAGGGAATGTTGTCATTTAGTTGTTTTCTTTTGTTTATTGTTAGATTGTAATAAATTGTCATTCAACTGTTAGCTTATACTTTGCTATTTTATCTTTTAGTTCCTATCCTATAATGCTCGGGTTGTATTGTCTCTTTGTATCATATATTCAAATAATGGAATTACATTCTATGTGTTCTTTACCTATTTATCTCTCAGTTTCAAGGTTCTTCCTCCTCTTTGAATGGAGAAACTTTAAATCTTGAGATGGTACAGAAGATTTTTTATCCAACATCTGTCTATGATGAAAGAAGCTTGAGTTTTCATCCCTAGAAAGTGCAAGTGTATGGAGGAGAATGTGAGCTATGGCCAATTATTGAACATGAACATTACTACAAAAAATAAAATGAGTAATGGGAGGATCTAAATGTTTTTTTTTTGTCTAAATACATAATAATTAGATTTAAAATACATGTAAAACTCTAAACCCTAAACCCTAACATTTAAAATACATGTAAAACTCCAAATAAAATATCTCATAATAATTAGATTTAAATTTTAATAAATTAAAAGAATGTGCATTAATAATAACAAGATTATATGTAGACTAAAAAAATCGATAAATCAATATAATACATTCTAGTAAGAAATCAAGAGATAAATAATTATTAAGAACAATAATCTCTCCCTACCAAATTTTAACGCAGTTGTAATTTTAGAAGAAATTTATGTCTTAGATAGGTTTTTAATAACTCAACTATTATTAGCTATCTATTTTATTTCTCAATATGAAAATAACGAATTCCTTTGAGTTAGACATATGTGATTGTCAAAGCATATTAATTTGTTTTGTTGATTTTATTATGATCATAATTGTAGTGATTTGGACTCCTTGACAAGAAACAATTACTAAACTACATTGTAGATTGTGGGCACAATTGCCCCACTAACTTTTTAAAGGCTTTCTTTATATATATATAATTACACACACATATATATATATTTGGTATAAGATTTAAGAAAGAAAAAGAAAAGTCAAAATTTGAAAAGAAAGAAACTTATTAGATACGGTTCTAAACTTACAGACTATGCCTTTTATGTGTTTATCTTCACATTTTTGTAGTTCAATTCACTTATCCCGCTTTTGGCATTTGATAGGAGTATTTTAGAGTTGTGAGGAGGCTTTGGACCATCCAAAATGGGTTTGCAGTATTTTGCCAAAAGGTGAGTGATTTTTTAATTGTCAATGGTACATATTTTTCCATACCACTTATTTAATTAGCTCTCTACCTTAACCTTTTTTGGACAGATAGCTCTATACCTTTTATTTGGAGGTTGGTTATGTGACTTTATTATCTTTAGAGTATTAATGCATTGTTTGGAATATTTTATTGGGTTCTTTCTTTTCTTTTTCTGACAGCTATTGGGTTATTTCTTAAATGATATTTGAATGTTGTTGTTATAATGGTTTTTTACTTTGTCAATATAAAAATTTGTTTGTACTGTTATTATTGTTGTATTACGTAGATTAATTAAAAGTTAAAATATTATTTTACTTTTATATTGTACATATATTATTATTATTATTCTATCTTCACTCTACTCATATTTGTAGAAATAAGATATCTTATGAACTTATGAAACTAATTGCGGTTATATTGATTTAGTCGTAGTAATTGAAAGATATTTCAAAACAAAATAATCTTTAGAGTCAAATGTAGAAGTAGAGTATTCAATTCATCCATAAAATTTTATTTTAAAATTTGATTTGGAAAAGTTTCTCCAGTGATCCAAGTTTAAGGTAAAATATTTAATACCATTATCATTTAAAATATTATAAAACTTGTAATATTATTTATAAAAAAGTCATCCTTAAATTTTCACATTGAATGTAATAAAGAAGAGGATGTAACATATTGTTTATGTTATTATCTTATGAGATCATATGTTGAAAAATATACATAAAAGGTCAATGCATCTACACAGAAGGTTTTACAAATTAAAAAAAAATGATAAATTTTAAGTTAATGTTGGAAGTTTAAATAATTATCATAAGGAAGTATGGAAAAATTGTTAAATCCTAATGAAACAAAAGCAAACATATTATACTTGTTATATGCAAATACTCTGAACAAATTAAAAAGAAATATGGAATTTATTTGATTACAATAGTTAATTAAATTCAATTTTTAACATGTTAAAGATTAATGTTTTGTAATAATAATGAATCAATATCATCAAATAATAAGAAAAATTTTCTCGAACTTTTGGATTTTCTTATTAACTATAATGAAGCTATTTTTGAAATTCTAAATAATAATTGCAAAAATCTTTTATTAACAGCTACTACGATACAAAAGTATAGTGTTAGAGTCATGACTAATAAAACTATTAATGTTATACTTGATTATATAAGAGATAATTTGTTATTTAATTATTTATTTCAATTGATGAATATCATCTTATCTCATTTAATGAGTAAATGGTTGTGACTTTATGTTATATGAATAAAAAAGACAAGTTGTAGAATGTTTTTATTTTATTTTATTTATATTTCTAATATTAAAGTCAAATTTTAAAAGAAACTTAAATATTAAAATGGTTCTTTAATTTATTTAAAATACTCAATTAAGTTATCATATTTTACAAGAATGTAATTAGATCGTTTTGTTTTTAAAATTGTTATAATAAAGTTTTTTTTTCAATTAAGACTAACATTGTTTGGTTGTGATAATTGACAATTTTCACTTATGAATAGTGGTAGTTATTAACCTCACTGTATTTATTACTGTTATTATTTTAAAAAATATAATAAAATAAATATAATTTAAAAATATAGTAAAATTTAAAAAAAGTGGCGATTTTTTAGCCACCACTATTTGTACACCATTTACTTCATCAACGGCATGGTCTCCATTTTCAACATCTCTCACATGGGGGGTGAATCTCCTTCGCCATTCAAGCAAGTTCGAGAAAAAAGAGTTCCATTTGCCACACATCCTCTAACGTCGTTTTTTTATCCCAGTGTTGCCATCATCTCCTTCAGCTCTGTGCCTGAGATCTTCTCGTTGTTGAACTTGTTGAAGATCTTGCACACCTCTTCGTCAGTAGCATACTAGCTTTAGATTGGTTCAACACTACAATAGTTTGATTTGGACTTTCTATGAAGACTTTTTGTGTTCTTTTCTTGAAATTGTTTTAGTTTTGGCAGTAAGAGATGGTTCTCAGCATACAGTGATCGGTTCCATAACACCACTTTAAAATTTTTATTTGTTTGAAAATTATATTTATTTTATTATATCTTAAATAAAAATGATAAAAAAAAAAGTGACAGTTAAAAATCACCATCATTCATAAATGAAAACTGCCAAATTTATGGTCTAACCAGACGTAAAATTTAATTAGACGGAAAGGATCCAATTGAATAATTTTAAAAATAAAGAGACCTAATTACAGTTTTAAAAAATATAAGAATTTAATTGAACATTTAAACAAATAAAGAAATCATTTTAATAATTAAACCTTTGAAAAATATAGGTTATGTTTGTTAAGGTTACATGGATAATGATATGTTGAAGCAAATGGTATGCAAGGTGATGAATTTCGTATGCTCAAAAGCCATATTCATTGTTTTACTCATAAACTCCTATTAGCTTGTGTTATAACAAAAGAGAAAGCATGTTAAAGTTGCATTGTTTTTTAATCTAGTCACAAATTTGTTTAATGTTGTTGAAATATCATGTAAGCGTTATATATTTTTCAATAAAGTCAAATTACAAAGGTCAAATAACCATTGTAAAAGGGAGAGATATCTAGTGAAAGTGGCTTAAATAGAAAATTTACTATCAAGAAGGGATATAAGTTTAAAGCTAAAGGGTATTACGTCGATTTCTTTTTGTTTGTATTTTAAAGTTTTTACGTAAAATTCAAAAAATGTAATAAAAAATTTTATTCTAATAAAATGATTATAATTTTTTTTTATTTTGTCTCTTTTAATTTTTATTCCATAATAAATGTTTATAAGAAATATAATTGATAAAAGAATAATTAACGTTATCTTTTAACTTTGAAAATGATAAATAAATAATAATAATTTTTTTTAAAAAAAAATTGATAATTAAAACTGAATGAAAAATATATTTTTCTTTCATCTTACATATGATAAGAATATTTTATGTACTACTTAGGTGTTATTTCAAGCAATATAAAGAAGTGATCAATATATTGTAAATATTATGAAATTAGTTACAACATGTCCAAATAGAATCAAGTTATAAGAGATAATAATTGGTATTCTTTAATCAATTATGTTTCATCATTTTATAAAAAAATAATATTATTTCAATTATGAATGATACCTTTTAAATACAAAAAAAATTTGAGGTGAAAAATAAAAACAAAATTTAACATATATAATTTTCAAATAATTATTTTACATTAAAATATTGATCAACAATTTCAAGAATTAAATAATTATTTTACAGAAGTGAAAAATGTTGATTCTTTGTTTAACATGTTTAAATTTAAAAGATTCATTTTTATATTTGATAAAGAAAAGTTAATTTATTTTATTTAACTTTATCTGTCAAAATTTTGTTATTAAACTTTTGACACTAGATAATTAACTTGAAAATTATTTCATAGATATATACTCTCATAATGCCTTTTAGAATTAGGAAAGTACTTTTTATAAAATCTTTCCTATCGAGAATTTAAATCTTTGAAATGATAATATGAAATTATGTGAATCCCTCCATACAACATTTAAAAACTCTACTAAATTGGGAACCCAGCACATGCTAGTTATGATGTTATCAAATCAGCTTCAAACTAGATTAAAATGATGAAACTCAATTTTGAGCAGACTTGTGGCCATGGCACCAAGGCATGTTGTCCTCTATGTTGCACGTGGCCTAAGGCGTCTTGTTGAGTATTATTGTCCATATTACATGTGGTTCAAGGGGTGCTACTATCCTCCACATTCAAAGTTTTTGTGTTGTTATTATTTAATAAACATAAAATTACAAAAAATACAGCTGCTAAGATCAAACCTATGACTTGGAACCCCCTTGCACAATGATAAACCCCTAAGCCACCACAATTAGATGCGAAAATAACACACATATTTTTTCTAATTTATATTATCGATTCATATAATTCAATTAATGATTCGCTTGTTTAACTACTAGATGATTTGGTATCTTAAACAAATTCATAAATGATCCAAATTTTAAAACATTGTCCTCATGTCATTAATAAAATGAATCAAATCTAATATTATGATCCAATCATTTCATGATCTTAAAAGGTTCCTTAGAATCAAAATGAAGCATAGTTAGAGCATGTAGTAATGCTTGATTTAGAAATTTTTTGAGTTGATTAAAATGGATGGAGAAAAATTAAACCAATAAATTATTTATGATCCATTAAAAATGTATTTAAAAAATTAATCAACTCATTTTAAGAGAAAAAAAAGTATCTAACCCATTTGTTAATGTTAATATTTCATGGACGAATATCCAATTCATTCATTTAAAAATATTTTATGTTATATTTAGTAATAAAAAATATCTTTCTAGAACTTATCTCATGCACACGGATTTTTTTGTGTTTTTTTTTCTCTTTCAGATGAGCTTGCATGGTTTTTATTCCAGATTCAAGCACCTGTCTTCAATCGTGTTTCAATTTGTGTCCCACCGATAAAAGCTTGTCATGTCATTTAAAATATTAACTTTTATTTTTATTTATTTTCATATTGCCCTTAACAGATTTCTTACACTGTCACTTTCTTTTCTTCCATCATCATTCTTATTTTAAAGCTAGCCAGTTTTAATGTTGTTATATTCTTCCATTATCATCATCACATTGCAAAATTGGGTTCCATTACCAAATAAGAATAAAACAAAGCACGTAATTGTTCCAATGTTGGGAAGTTTCCACACGAAAATCGGTTTCCATTATCAATTCAGAGCAGCATATTATCTTTATAAGCTACAACGATGTGAATTAATTTCTGTATTCATTTTTACTCCAAATTGTCACCTTTTAGTTCTTGCAGTGCTTATAGAGGTAAAAATGTATGTATCAATTGCTATAGGTGTTAATTTTCTTCTGCAATTTTCTTAAGTACAGAACACGAGTTTTAATAGAAATTATACTTTCAAGATGTTTCACAACCAACATAAAGACATATAAACAATAGGGTAATACTAATATCAAACCCTATTGGCAAGATGTCTTGTAATTTAAGTGTTGGTTCTATATAATTTTTCTTGTACTATACCTTAGTTGATATCAAACCCACCCTATAATATAAGTATTTGTGAAGAAATTTGTCTAAACAGGAGCTAAGTATTTATAAATACTTCTGTATAAGTTTTTATAATCAAAGGAAAAATTGGGTTAAACTGTTTTTATACATAAGCTATTTTCAAGAGAGAGATTAAAAATGATTGGTATGGGCCTTGGGCCGGTCTTATTAGCAAGCAATTTGGGCTGGGTCGCTTACGGCTCTGTATGCTACGAGACCAAAGCCTTAATAGAGATGCGGAGGGGATATCAACATTGAGCAATTGTTTTATGCAATGACTTTTTTTTAGCGTGTGCTTGTTTTATATGCAATTTTAATTGAGATAAGATGATAAAATAGTTTTTAAAAAATGATAAAATAAAAGTATTATTCATGTTAGAAAATTTTGAAATTAAGTATTTTAGTTGAGAAATAGGTGAGTTTATTTTAACCTACGTGTTCTGAAAAATAATTTTAGGGTTAAAGAAATTGATTATAAATTTCCTAATAATAAAAAAAAATTATTTTTTAAAAGTAATTTTATTTTAAATGTTAATGTGTTGTGAAAAATTGTTATTCTATATAGTAAATAATATTACATTAAAATAACCATATAATACCTATCAAAGGGAACTTGTTTATATAGTAAGAAAATATGGATGCAACCGCATTTAATTTAATTTAAAGTGCATCGTGACTTAATATATATATATATATATATATATAAATTAAAACTTTACTTATTGAAGATAAATTTATTTAATTTGAATGACTATTTCTTGAAATAACTGTTGTTGAATATATTTAGCGACTTCACATATGTTGAATCTCTTAATTATATAATTTTTCATTTGGATTTTTTTTGAGCTTATTGCGTTAAAGAAATATTATTAATAAAAATAAAAGATAAAGAGTATGGAGTGTTGTTTATTAATCATTTTTGGTTTAAGTGAAATTAGCTTTTAAGTGATATATCAAATTTATGAATAAAAAATATGATTGAAAAAAGAGATTTTATTAAAAATAACTAATCAATTTTTTTGTTGTAGATTAACCATAGATAAAATTAGTAGATACTTTATATAAATAAGATAGTTAAAAAAAAAAGAGTGGAGTGATACAAAGTTCGTCCTTATCTTAATCTTAAAATCAAACCAATAATATGTTAAATTTAAATGTTTTGGATGTTATTTTTATTTTTATCTAATTAAAAAATTAATGTAACAACCTAAAATTTCTACTAAATTATCTCATGAATTTTATTTAAAATTAGATAAGAAGTTGGAGATTACTTTTATTAATTAATTTACATCAATATACATCAAAAGTTTCGTCATTTATACATGACAGAAAAATTAAATTTAAGATTCCTATTCTTCGCCATAATCTTTAGATGAATCTTTTTCTTCAAAAGATTCTTTCTTTCAGGGATGGTCTGAAATTAGTGAGAGTGAAGGTAGAAGGTTGATTATGATTATTTTGTCATCTCCTTGGGTGTGATGAGATTTTGGGAGGAGAATCTAAAAATTTGGGAGGTATGGTTTGAGTTAATATTATAGGGAGATCTATTTGACTAAGTATAGAGGTTGATAAGGCATCGACAGGGAAGAAAGTGAATCGGACATATCCATTATAAGTATCCAACTGGTATAGGGGATTCTTGGTCCATCTTCTGTAGAGAAGTGTTATGGATAAGTGAAACAAAGTATGATAATCGTCAATCATCTTGTCTTGAAAAATGTAGAATTTGTAGGAGTGAGTCACTTGTTATCTATCAAACACATACAATGTTGTACCTACAATTGTTTTACTCTCCACTTACCATTATGTGTCCTATATATATATATATATATTACAAGCGCATTATGACCCCTTATTGCCTTTTACTATTAACTCCTAAGGACTTGTGTAAAATGTATTATTTTATTTATAATTTGCAACTTGGGTGACGATCGGGAGTACATATTCTGATTTAGTACATGACTTAGATACTTTCCACCGATCTTGGTAAAACTCTACAACGTTAGGGTTGCCAAGCCAGTTCAGTGTGACCCTCTTTTCTAGAGTGACACACAAACTTGGCGCCTTTCTATCCCTATGGACTTCCACAACCTGGATACATTCCTCAAGTATCTTATGTAATCAACCTATTGCATTTATCCAATCTTGTATCTTATACGAATTAGGATTAATGGCTATTTTTGACCTTTTTTCGATCAAGTCTCTAGGTACAAGATCCAACTCACATTCACTAATGTGAAATCTCATTTTATATCAATCCTTCATTCATAATAACATCAATTGACCAATTTATCTATCATCTTGTCTCTTCCTAGCCAATTAACATACTGCGGGAGGGATCATTATGTCACGGAGACTTGTCGAACTCTTCATAATTCTTTGTCTACTATCTTAGGATTTATCCATTAGTTATTATCACTTATCAATCAAATAATCTTAAATAACTCAAGGCATATTATCAATCATAACTCATTCATTGTCAAAGAAAATCATAAAAGCAATATTTGTAATTATCAACTCTAGTTAAATTCTTAAGTTTTATATAAAGGGGTAATTTCATTTGTCCTTTCAATTTTCTTTGTCCTAAACATTCATAATTAATATTTATTATTTAATTAAAGTGAAGTGAGATATTAATATTTTAGTTTGAGAGTAGTTTGACCATTTTCTAATAGAAAGGGTATTTTGGTAATTAAATGAATATTTTAGTCATTTTATCCCTTTAGGATTTTATGTTTGATTCAACATTCTTACCTAAACAGTTTCCTATTAAATCAAGAAATTGCTTAAGACTTTAAGATTTTTAGAAAAATGAGCTTAATGGTATTTTAGTATTTTCATCAAGCATCTATTTTTGAATATAATTCTATTTCATCTGATTTATTAAAATATTTGGTTCACTTGGTGCTGGTGTATTTTAGATAAAATAACAAAATATGAGAAGTGTTAAATTTTTATCTTAGGAGTAATTTGATCATTTTCATAAAAATTAATTTTAGTGGATTTTTATCACATTTCTAATTTAGGAATGATATAAATCTACTTAATTTGAATATAAAATACCCTGACTACCTTCTCCTTGAATTATAATAACAAAAACAATAAGAATTTTAAATTTATAAACTAGGAGTATTTTGGTCTTTTTTATAAAATCTTTACTTATTTTTTGTAAATTTCTCTCATTTTGAGTGTTATTTATGCTGACAGAGTGACCACTAATGGTGTATCATAACTTTTCCATGAGTTCATTTATTTGAAATAATAGAAAAATAGTAAAATATTTAAATTTTAGACTCAAGGATAATTTAGTAAATTTACCTTTTAAGGACAAAATAGTCATTTTTTACTTTCTTCTTCTTCCTCCCCAAAACAGAGCCTGGTTTTGACTCAATTTCTATTTGAATTCTCCATTTTCCCCCTTCCTTTATACACTAGGTTAATTTTATCAAATAACAAATTAATTTGAACTAGAATTCATCAAATTCGAACTGAATTTCTTTGAGAATTCAAGATTTTTGAAACCCATAACTCAAATAAAATGTATATTCTACTCCTGATCGAATTTTGAGTTTATTCAACAATTCTAGGAAATTTTAGTTATTCTTAACGAAGGTAAACAAACTCAAAATTTCATCAAAAACAACTTAAGCAAGTGAAATTAATCTCTTTTGAATTCAAAATTTTGAAATTTCGGATTCAAATCATTTTTGATGAATTCCTTCATCTTAGGGTGTTAAATTTTCATAATTTCAAATTCACACATCTTAGGACGATTCTAGTCTAGCAATCAAAATTGCAGAAAAAGTAACTTCTCCTATCTTAATTTAGAAATTTTGACTAGAAGTTTTATAGTTTCTAGCGAGTCTTCGGTGAGCCTTCCAATCTCGATTTCTTTGTCATTTCTTTGAATTTTTTGAACAGAATTGAAGTTTGTGGTAATTCGAAGCTATTGAAATTGAAATGAAGTAAAATGGATAAGTATATAGGGAGAATCAAAGAGAAGAAGTTGCTTTGATAAATGCTCTGAACCCGAATCGAAGCTTGTTTATATAACATCTTCCACTGTCCAAATTTATCCTATTTTAATCCTACAAGCAGGTCGTAGCCTTGCTGAGTCAGGGAAGTTAAGTTGCTAGGCTGGACAGCTAGGTAGTAGAGAGTTCTTCGAGGTTGAAGAAGGTGTTTCTATAGCAATGAGGAAGATAAAGAGTGAAAAGGGATATATGATTTTATTTATCCTAAATTGTCAGCGATGAGCCTAACGATTTAATTGACAATTCCTCTTCTCTCTTCATAAAATGCACTTAAGGCGTCAAGGGTTTGAATCCCGGCTAACCCATTTTTTGCCTTTCGTTTTTGTTTTCGTATTTACTCCAGCGTTTATACCTTTAGTATTTAATGTCTCGTGATTATGCTACCCATAGTGAGCAACTTAGATGGTAAAAGCACGCCCCTCTCTTCTTTGCCTTAGGTTCAAATCTCTCCCACCACTTTTTGAATTTTCTTTTCTTTTCCTATTCTTTTTGTTTTTCTTGTATTTTCTATTTTTATTTTTAAAATTATTATTTTTTACTTCTAAATTTTTTCTAAAATTTCTATAAATTATTTTATATTTTTCTTTTCTTGTCCCTATATTTTCTTTATAAAAAGTAATTTTTATAAATTTTATAAATCTATTTATTTAATTTATTTTATTATATTTTTAATTATAAAACTCAATTTTTTAT
>JAMLFT010007798.1:0-14413 GCA_026544285.1 Pachyrhizus erosus | reverse complement strand
TGAATTTTGATTTAATAAATTTATAATTTTAATTTGATTTGATTAATTTATTTTTATTTAAAAACATTATATCTATTGTTGGATTTTTTTATTTAAAAATTTTAAAAAAGATACTTACGAATTTAAAAATTAAATTCGTAAGTATCTTTTTTAAAATTTTCTGACCAATTTTCATATAACAATAACTCATTTTATTGACATATTTATATGATTATTCATAATTCTTTTATGTAAATTAATAAACATTAATATATATATTATTAAAAAGTATAAGATACATTATTTTATATATTTAATAAGTATAAAGTATGTTATTTAATAGTTATAATTTTATGTGTAATTTAGGTTTTTTTTTTAATTTATATATATATTATAAGTATTATAAGATTCATATATATTATTAATAATAAAGTTGATTTAGTGGTTGAGTCATTTAAAAATAAATGAAAGGTTATTAATTGATGATATAATACCAATATTAAATTCATCATTAACTAGTATGTCATTTACTATTTGTAATATATGACAATTTAAAAAAATAAATCTTATTAAAAAGAATATATGTGGTTATCTTGTCAAACTCTTTAGTGATATAGTAAGTTAATAAAAAGTCAACATCATTATTATATTATCAGTTAAAATTGTTAATAAAGATTAAAACAAAAAAAATTAAAATAAAAATACTCTTTTATTTTATAAAAATAAAAAAGTATTTAAATCTTTTTAAAGAAATGATTCCCCAATCTAATCTTTAGCTACACTTAATTTGAAAATATTAGTTTCAACCATGTAAGCATTTCCTCCACCTCTTAATCTCATCCTTAAAATGTAGGAGTTAGTTACGATGCATTTTTTCCATTATTTGCCTACTTAAAACACATTATTTGTTGCAATAATTGAGATATTTAAACTTTTAATGACAACCTTAGAAATATTTTTTAAATTCCAAAATTATGCTTTTGATGACACTAACCAATCTCATGTGTATCAACTAACAAGCTTCTCAATTAATACTTCTTTCGACTAAAATATTCTATTAGCTTCAATGGTCAATTGACAAGTAACTCAATTAATATGTTCTTCAAACAATAAATTTCTTAACTAAAGGCTTAAATAATCAAATTCTTCCCCTTAATAACTTTTTAGTTCATTTTAGCTCAATAATTTTGTTCAACTCATTATGTCTCAAATAACTCATTTTCAATTATTTTGTTTTAGTACTTGGCTTTTAGTTAATAGCTTTTAACTCAATCCAACTCTATAGATTTATGGTGTTAACAACAATATATGATTTTGTTATTATCTATTTAATTTCTTAGTTTAAAATGGAGCACAATCTTCTCATTGTCCCATTTTGTTGTAGATTTTGGAAGAGTTTCTTTTATGTTTTAATAAAGAAAAACTAAAGTAATTACAAATTGATTGTATTCATGTAAATTAAAACTTTAGTTGTTGAAAACTAAGAGTGTTTTAAGTTAAGTTTGGTAGGAAATCAAGCTCAAACCAAACATGAAAATCAAATAAGATTAAAGTGGCATGAAATTTTTTGTTCCCCAATCCAAATCAAACAAAAACATGTCAAATCATTTTAATTTATTATATTACACTTTTAAATGTGTAAAAAGACTTTTGAAAGCCCTAATTCAAATGTATTTATTTCTCATTCTTCTTCTAGTTCTAATAAATGTTTCCATAATCTACAATTAATTGCATATCGTAGATATCGAGTAATTGGGTTATGCTTTTATAATAGAGAATGAAGTTAGATTATAAGTTTGTTAGATGACAAAGGATAAATTTAGACGAGTATATTAAATGATAGAAAACTACGTTGGTTGTAAATCTCAATCACAAAGGAGAACCATAATTGCACATGAATGAAAATAAGTTGGATTATGCAAGATAAGAACAAAGAATTGTCAAATGAATGCATCACATTATGTTAGATGGATAAAACATTAGACAAATATGGATAATTAGGAGCAGCAGTAATGAACCTAAAAATTTTAGGAAATAAAGGCAAGCCAAATATTTCTTACTCTAAGTGAGAAAAATTAGTATGATAATATTAACATGATCGATGGCAAAGTTTTAATGACAATTGTTCTTATAAACCTTCTAAGGGACCTTGACCTAGGTATGAATATTAACAAAGTACTAACACTTTGGGTGTATAAAGATGATGATGCTATTCTACTCAAGTCTTAAAAGTACTATGGTGTTGAAGTTATTTTTTGGGATGCTTGGCACAATCCTTATCGTATTTGTCTTGCTAATTAGTTGAGTAAGGCAGAGGGTGATTTAGGGTTCACTGCATTAGATTATTTCCACTTCTAATGGGCAAAGTAGAGCACTAGTGGATAAATTAAGGTCCTACTTATAACACAATTCCAAAAGGTATAAGTAGCTAAATGATAAGTAGCTTGAATGCTAAGCAGATTAAACTAGCATTTGCCCATACCAATACTAACAATACTAATAATAATATTAAATAATTATAAAATTCAATAAAAAACATGTAAACATAGATTGATCCTCAATAATCAATGACCCAGTAAGTCATTATTAAAGTTGAAGTCCTTAATTTGATCTTTTAATTTTTTATGAATCTCTTTAACCTAAAATATAATGCAACATGTTTGTCTTTTCTTTTTTAAAAAAAAATAAGAAACTCCTTATTCAAATCAAGTAAATTTTACTAAGGCTTCATTTAGACTAGAAATGAATTTTGAATTTTTGATTTTCAAATTTAATTTTAAAATAATATGTATTTAACTAAAATGAAGTTAAAATAATTTAATTTTAAAGTACTTTTTAGCTTATTTTTAAGTCTAAGAAAAAAGATTTCTAAATTTGATTTTTTAACTTTAGAAAACATACTCACTAAATTCAACAATGGTCATTTTCATTATTTTCCTTAATATCACCACTAATATTATTATTGTTACCATTACCCTTGTAATAATGATTGTTATTATTGTCATTTCCAAACAAACACACCCTTAAATTACTAGTAATATGATACGAAAATTTTAAAGTAAGTTTATTTTGAAACTAATAAAAAAAATAAAACTATTTTTTAAAAAACTAAAAATTAATTGTAATTTTTGAAAAATTGAAAGCTACAATTAAAAATTACTCTCAAAGATCCTAAATTTATAAAAAAAATGACATCAATACCTAAAAGGGTCAAGCTTAATATGATTAAACATGTTATGTTTCTATTCAAATAAATAATACTACCTAATCAATCAAAAAGTCTTTGATTGGATTGGATTTAGTTAGTTAGGTAAATAAGTTGGTTCAAATCTTTGATCACTTCTGTCAAAGGTTTTGAAGACATACAAATGAGAAATAAAAATGTTGTGTTATGTTTTTAACACAAAAGAACAAGGGTTAGCACACATAGAGAGATGATTAGGTGCACTACAAGTGCAAGTACTTATCCATTTGATTTTAAAGTAGAGACTTAATATTTTATTTGTGAATTAAAGTTCAAGAGTTAAATAATGACTTTTTTTTAGAAAGATTAATTGATAAATGAAGAATTTATGAGAATTGTGTGTAATTTATCCATTGAGAAAAGCTGAGAAATATATCATTCAAAAAAAGCTTACAAATTTATAAGTTGGTATATGTTTAAGATTTCAATAGGATGGGAACTAATAATTTGTTCGAGAAAAACACTTCAATTGAGCAGATAAATCTTTTTTAAAGAAAGCATGTAAAACTACAAATAAATTCTAAAACTACAGATAAATCTTTTTTAAAGAATTGGGTTTTACGTTTATGTCAGATGACAACCATTGAAGATTAAACAATTTTGAAATTCTAAAAACATGATGGTGTTTAGTTGAATTGAATTTGGTGCGTAGGTTTGAAACACGCTGAAAGAGTGAAAGTAACTTCTGATAAACGTTAAGCTGCCACTTTCACATTCAAATGTTGTAAAAACGCGTATACAGTCTTTTAAAAGAAAAGTAGCAGTTTATGGATCACCAACGGCATACAGTATAAAAGAATTATGAAATATTTTTAAATAATATAAATTTTTTTTTTTTGTATTTTTATGTTATAAAAATTTTACTTTTTAATAAAACTTTTTACTTGTATTTTTTTATCATATGCTCATGGACATTCAATAAAAAAAAAACCCATAAAAAACGTATAAATAAGAAGTAACCGGTATAGAATAATAATCAAATAAAGAGTATTTATAATTAAATAATAATGATATTTTAAAAAAAACTAAATAAAAAGATAAATTGTTTAATTTTGATTTAGTAAAACTTTTTCACATTATCATTTAAGAATGTGTAGCCAAATTATTAAATAAATCTATTTTATATTCACCACCAAAAAAGTGTAAATATGTTAATGATGTATTAATATAACATTACATGATAGTATACAAATTACATAATTAATTTAACAATACATTAAAGTTATTCTCAACTAAAAAATTCTTGATATAATTAATAAAATAAAATTAGCATTAATTTTACTATCCTCTACCTGAAGAGGAATGATTAAAAAATTAATAATAAACTTTATGAACATTTATAAGTGAAGAAAATAATAAGATAAATATATTGAGCTTTACCATAAGTTACAATAAATTTATATATCTTAATTTTTTAAGAAATTAAATAAAAATTTTCTATATTAGTTAAGTGCAAAAGTTGAATTTTAATTTATGTGAGAAGTTAAATTTATTTTATATTATTATTTTCTTTTTTTATAAGTGTTAAAAAAAAAATTCAAACCAGGCATACAAGGGAGTTTTTGCAAACTTTTTTAATAAATTTATTTATCTCTAATATATAAAGAGACAAATTAAATAAATTTCTCAAAAAAATATTCATAAAAAACAAATCAATCTTCTTTCCTATATTAAATCAACTTATGTATCTAAACCTTTTTAGAAGCCCATCAACTCACTTTTCTAACAAATGTATAAATTGGTTTCAGCTTATTAAAAAATAATTTATTTTATCTTGAATTCATTTATTTATTCTCTTATAAATATTTATTAGAAAAAGTATCCAAACTAGCTCAAAATATATTTATTTTTCATTTTAATATTGAGAGAAATGTTGTAAAAATGCGTTCCAACAACCTAGTAAAACTCAAATAAACGTGCCCCCTTATACTTACAGTCAGAGGTTGCAATTCTTCATGTTTCATGTAATTGTAAAGCATACTAAAAGACTAGAATATTTATAGTATGTGATGAAACACACCAGACACCAAGGACCAGTTGATCAGAAATTTCGGAGAATGATTCTATTTGATTATTATGTGGGGGAATAATTTTGACTACTTTTGGCAAACCGGTTGAGAGGTCCTAAATCTTCAAGATGCTATATGATTGCATGCAAGACTTAACGGTTTGATTTAACGCTTGGTTTTAGAAAAATCCAGGAATCACATGGTGACTTTATCCTTTTGCGGTGCTAAGTTCCAACATCTGAGCAAGAGTTTTTTACTTTTACAGACACCTTTCCTTTAAATAACCTTCGCACAAGGGATATACTAGTAAAATTGCTAATATGCATGAATTACAAGACAAATGCCTTTTTCTTTTCAATTACAAATTTGTAGTTCTATCAGTTAGCATTTGCGGAATTATCGGATGAAATTTTAACCCAGGGCACGCCTCGGGTAATCGCTCAGGATGCTATAACCCTACGATTACAAAACCCCAAATTTAACTAATCCAAAACTTTGTACCAACACTAAACATAATCAATCAAATTAATTATTTATAATACTAAAACATACTTTACATTAATATTATAGTTTAAAAAATCCAAAACTTTGTCAGAACAGGCCGACTCGGTAACTAATTTTTATATGTAAAATATAGAAAATGCAAACCGTTAGTATTTTAAGAATTTTCAACGGTCTGTTTTAAGTCATATGGTGCCACGAGCTCAAGAGTGGCACCTTCGAGGACCGGGAAAAAAAAAACTATTTAGAACATGATACTATAAGATTATCACAATAGAAATGCTTCCATACATTTTAAAAAAATATAAATACTCTAAACATAATCATTATTTTTAGCTAAACATTATCATGAATATTGGCTCAAATAACTATTTTCTCCTTTTTAAAATAAAAAATAAAAAAACTATACCTAATACCAAATATGATGTTGACGCTGGTGTTAAAAGGTATGTCCAATATGTAGTTTCCGTTGAAATCCATTGTAAAGATCAAGCAACGTGAGGCTTTCCGTAGTTGAAAACAGCAAAGCCCCACATTTACAGCAATCTCGTTCTTATTCCCCATCATACAAGGTCCGAGTATGACCAAAGAAGGAAAATTACTGAATTAGAATATTGGCTACTGTTATAGCTAAATATTTGAGCTGCGAGCCATCAACAGCAACTACTTGATGGCATGACCTGATCAGGTTTATACACATTCTTTAGTGTAATCCCAATTGGGCTTTACATTTTACAATTTACTATACAGTCCAAACGTACTAGTATATTTATACACAAATAGGAAACATGAGATTAATTACAAATTGCAGGCGTAACATGAAAAACAATCTTCATACAGGAGTAGCGTATAATCCAATAAATTGAGTCCCAACTTCAATCTTCAAAGAATCTCACAGGCAGAACTCCACAGCTAAGCAGAACAATGTGATTCCATGACAATGGTCAACTAAGAACAGGAGATTCACACAGTTGGCTTGTAGAAATTTGATCCCCGGATTTTCTTTTCAAGGATTCTGTACAAGTATATGATCAGGATAAATGTAAGGTCTGAGCCTCTAAATATCAAGACAATGTCCACAACTATAACTGAATAAAACAGGAGCGCATAGATGAAAGATGAACTATCAAGAAAGTTGATAATGAGTCAGAGAACATCAGGGCTTTAAGTATAAAAAATGACACCAAAAAAAGTATGCTACAAAAGGCGTTATTGCCTTGTAAAACAAGCCATCACTTCCTCAAAATTGTTGTCAAGCGCCTACATTTATTTGCCAGGAGTAACACGAGAAAGTGGATATGTTCAAGATGTCTATTAACAAATGTAAGTATGTTTGGACTTCAGTTGGTAGAGTTCAGAAGTACTTTTACTTCCAAAGCAACAATTTCTTCTTCATTTTGTGCACTAGAATTCGAAAATGTGTATTGGAATCCTCAAAAGTACTTTTCCTTTATAAGAAACCAGTTGATTAAGAAGTCTAAATGCATGTTTGGATTTCCTTTATATTGCGCATTGAAATTCATAAATGTATTAAATTCTAATATAGCTGGCTAATTCAAATTTGTGGATTCAAATCCAGGTGGCAATTTCAATCTCCCCCTTTCCGAGTCTTTAAAGAATCATTCAGTTAATAAGTTCAAATGCCATTTGACAGGCATTGATCATAATATACAACATACACATTGAAACCAGAAGTTGACATGGAAGACTTAACATTATTGTGGCATTAGTATTGAACCTGAACTACAGATGGTGGCTGATTGCTTGGGTATCCACCCCCCCAAAAAAACAAATCAAAAGATAAACAAAACCTGGTATATGCACGTAAGAAAAATCACACAGGTTGATTAAATAATATAAACTTCTTTAAATAGCAGAATGCATTAAAAGAATCAAAGCACATGCATATGAACACAAGGAAACACAATCCTCAATAGAACATGAATATTCATACCAAGTCTTTCTTTTATGACAGCAGCATTTTCATCCCCACAGCATTTTTGTGAAAAGGAGGATATATCATGATACATTTCATTTGATGGATGAATTCCAGCATCCTCCATCCATTGCAATACCTGCATCAAGATTTACGTGATTTTCCAGATGTGGTTTATTACAATATGAAATACTCAAAAAATGAAATTAAGCATGGCTGACTATCTAGTACAGTCATGAAAAAACACTAGTTATGATAGTTTTGTAAAAATGCATGGTTCTAATTCATGTAATAGCTTTCCTCAAATTTACTAATTATTTGTCAACTTTCAAAGCAACTTGTTTCAATCTAACCTCTAAATACTTCCTCCAATTTCCTGATGATAAAAGGTTCTTCAATAAAATAGAGTAAGTGTTTAAGTTCACATCAGCACCTGATGCCAACATTTTGAAGAATAACTGCACACATGAAAAATAAAATAATAAGAAAGCAGTGTACTGTAAAAGATATCAACATGGTGGGAAATCATATTTAATGTGCTTGGTAACATTAACATCTCTGAAAGAAGATTTGACTTACCTTCAACATAGTTTCAATCTTTCCACTTTTTCCTAAAGAATGTAGGAACTGATTCAAACATCCAGATGAAATTTCAGGAAGTGAGGGCTCTATGTACTTGATCATATCAACAGCTGTCCTCCAATCTTGTAATCTTAAGGCAAAAGACACATTCAGTATGACAGGAATATAACAGTAAAAAACATTAACTGGAAAAAATATGTTGCTGTAAAATATGGTTATCAAACCAAAGCAAATTGAGTAATAGGCATCAGTCCTTTTGTTTCTTGCCCACTCTTCTCATTAAATCCTCTGAGCTTTCGCAAGTAAAAATGTATCAAAGAATCAAATTTCGTAATATATAAAAAAAATGCCATAAAATTTATCAATTCATCAATAAGACCAGCTATTCCACTTCAAGATCCAACAATGATATAATTAAAATTAACAAAATCTTAATATTATCATGAAGAAATATATTTTCTGCTGAACAATAATAACAGTAATGTGTGTCAAATGGTGGATAATATGAAAACTCATTGAATTGTGTTAAATGATTAAAGCTCTTATACAGTATATACACTAATCAAAGTTGCAAATAGTAAAATTCTAATTATGAGTATTAACCATGCATTGGATTGAAAAAGTGCCATGATGTCTTGATCAGGAAGATACTGGCTAATTTCAGCCTAAATTAGCTTAAGGTAAACTCAACAGTGGAGGCACTATGGTAAGATGGACATTTTTTGAAGCTTCAAGAAAGCCCACAAAAAGTAAAACAGGGAAAGACATGTTTAGTGCATAACTTTTTTTTAAAATGAAAAATATACAATCAAATCTGAACTTACATGCTACAGGCAGATACCATTTCAAAAAATATGGTATCACTGATAGGAATTTCTTTTTCTCTCATACTTTCTGCAAGACTAAGAACCCTTCCCGGTTGGCCACCTTTATTAAAAGATCTCATTAGAGCTGCACAGGCAATAGTATCAAGCTTGATGCTGCGAGCTTCCATTTCTTCAAAGAGTGCATAAGCTTTCTCCCAATTCTCTGATCATAAAATATTGTTATTTAGGTATACACTTACAAATAAAATCTATAATTTAGTCATTAAAAAATTATTTTACCAGCTGCATTGTAAGCATCAAGCATGGCAGTGTATGTAACCACATCAGGGTAGCAACCAGATGATTTCATCAAGTTGAATGTAGATTCTGCTTCCACAATTTGGCCCTAAAACATTACCACAGCAAAATAATGTGAAGGAAAAGAAACAGAAGCCTCAAATTTCATGAGTGTGATCACACCATTGAGACACATCTTAACCCTATGTACTTACCTGTTTGCTATAGGCAGATATGACAGATGAGTAGACCTCTTTGGACAAAGGAAGTTTTAGATGCATCATTTCTTCCATAAAAGATAGAGCTTCACCATATTTTGACAGTTTACAACAACCACTTATCAACACAGTGTAAGTAACAGAATCAGTTTTAATTTTTTTCTTCCTCATAGATTTATACAAGCCTATGGCTTTGCAATATTCTCCTACATTCATACAGCTTCCTATAGCTGCATTATATGCAACTGTATTCAATTTAATTCCTCGCATCTCAGCTGCTGTTAGCACTGTGTCAATATTCACCTTCCAACTGCATCGTCCACAGGCAGCCAAGAGTGTGCATATTGAGACAACATTTGGCTGAATTCCATCTTGTTCCATTTCTCGCAAGATTTTAATTGCATCTGCCAGCAAACCATTAGATCCATAGGCATCAATCAGTGCATTATAACTGACAAGGCTTGGCTTCAACTTGCTTCTCTTCATCATATCAAATATTTCTCTTGCTTTTTGGGGCTTTTGTGACCTTCCATAAGCATTTAGGAGAGATGTATAAGATACAATATCAGGGCGGAAACCATTTTGTTTCATCTCATTGAAAACCAAATGTGCCTCTTTGTGCATCCCATTAGCAGCATATGCACCTATTAGTGCATTATAAGAGACTATATTAGGTTTCAGCCCTTCTGCAAGCATCATATTGAATGCAGCCTCACAATTTTCAACTTGCCCACACACAGAATACAAGTGAATGATACTAGTGAATGTAACAACATCAGGTGTACATTCTGACTTCTTCTCCCTCATGGAATTAAAAATATCGATAGCTTTGTCATACTGTCTAAGTTTCACTAGACAATGGATAACAATATTAAGTGTAGTTGTGTCAGGACAAATATGTGTTCCCTTCATTAATTCAAAATAAGACAAAGCTTTTGAATACTGAGCCCCACTTTTAAATGCAGATAGAATAATATTGTGAGTAACAAGATCAGGCCCAACACCATTGTCTGTCATTTTCTTGCAAACATTAAGTGCTTCTTTCCAATTCCCACTAGATCCACAAGCATTTATCAAGTTGTTATAAGTTGACCGACTTGGTGGAATCTGAAAAAATATGTCAGTGTGTTACAATCAACACTTATAGTTAACATACCAACAATTGAAGTGCTTAATTTTTAAATTCCCAGTTTACAACAGCATGGTGTCTGAAGAAAATCAAATGAAAAGCTGGCTAGATCACATTGATCACAAAAATCTCATCACCAAGATTAATCACTCATTTCCAACATGCACCATAACTTCATGATCAGCTAGTGTAGAATGCAAGTAACTAAATGACACAGAACATATTAACACTAACCAAGATAAAACCTATATGGTTCCAACTTCCCAGCATTGGGAGAGAGAAATTCTACCATCAAATGAAACAAATTTAAGTTATATATATCTAAACAAAAAGTCTCAACACTAATGTAATGCAGTTGCACACACTGCACAGATCTTTATCAAAGCATTAAGAACATGGACTGCAAGAAGCACGAGTCATCACAAACTGGATCCTGCAAATAATACTCATCAAGTGACCATAAAACAATATGACAAAGTAGTGAAGCACTCTTACAATATGCTCTCTCTTTGTCTCCCTTCACCAAATATGCTTAACTACAATCTAACACCATAACAGAGGAAGGAAAAAAAAAGTTGATCACATCAAGTAGAACTCACTAAATATGACTAGGGAAGAAAAATACAGAGTACACACAGCTGCACGCAGCATGTCATCCATGATATTCATAGCCCAACGCCATTGTCCCACTCGACCATGCGCATTGATAAGAGCATTGTAAGTCTCAACATCAGGTTTACACCTACAAACCACCGTGAGACACACTCAATGATTCCAACGAACAATTCAACCTCCACAACACCGAAGCTTTGTTTGGATAAACTTCTTCATAAACACTTGCAAGAAAAGAAAAGGTTTAATTACCTTTTTAGTATTTATAGTTACAAAAACTTTCCATTTTAGTATCTATAATTTAAAACATCTTATTTTGGTTCTTTTAGTTACAATTTTTTAACTATTAGTCTCTACTGTCTAACATTATTATATGTAGATCCTTTAAAACTACTACTGTCTAAATTTTTTTACAGTTTTTATTAAATTTAAATGTAAAGATGTTTAGGCGATTTTAGACCATTCGAACCAAAAGAGTTAAAAAAATTACAACTATAGGTTCAAAATAGGATGTTTTAAATTATAGGTACTAAAATTGAAAGTTATTACAACTATAAAGACCAGAAAGGTAATTAAACCAAAAGAAAATAAGAAGCTAAAATTTGAGCTTCTCTCATAAGCTAAAATCAACTTTTTTACAAGCTCTCTGATTTAACCTATCCAAAAAGCTGAGTTGCATAAATTGATTTTAGTTTACAGGAAAAACTCAATTATTTTGTCGACTTATTTTCTTCTAGAAATTTATACAAACGAAGCATAAATCCATTTATTTACAGCATACCTCCATTCTTGCATTTCGAAAAACAATCCTCGCGCCTGGTCCGTTCGATTATGCCTAGCGTGCAACCTAATCATCATATTGTATATATCATTGCGCGCACAGTAGTTCCTCTGGTTCTTCATCCAGCGGAACACGCGGTTACAGTGTTCAATGGACCCTCGCTGCGTCAACTCCTACATAATCGAAGACGAAAACACAATGCGGATTAGATTAAAGCCAACACGCTCAAAACTCGTGCTTCACGAGAAAAGTAAATTCGGAAAACCTTGATGAGGAAGGGGAAATTCTTGCGTGCGAAGCGGCCTACCCAGCGGTTGAGTAGGCCGTCGACGTCGTCGGAGAGGTTGAGGGAGAGGACGAGGTCAGCGACCTCGGACACCGTCCAGTCCATCTGGAAGCGGTTTCCGGCCACGCGGAGGCGGTAGCGGGTGGGGATGTCGTCCTTGCGGAGGCCGGAGATTTTCGTGGAGACCTCGTGCTGGCCTTGGTCGTAGTCCACGAAGCCTTCCTTCGTTTCTTTGAATGCCAACTTGTTCGATTTCTTCTTGCACCAAATGGAGGTTCTTCGGCGAGTCGACGCGGTGGTGCCGGCGAGTTGGAGACAGTGAGCTGCGGTGCTGGCCATCGAAGAGGACGGGGAGTGAGCGGGGTTCGAAGAATGAAGTGAAGATAACCGCGCTTACGGAAATGAGATATTTTTATTTTTTATTTTATTTTTGTTATGAGAAACTGGGCTCGTTATTGGGCTCTATTGGGTTTGTCATCGGACTTGTTCAATGTGAAGATTAAAAACTAAAATGCCAAGAGAAAAAGCCATGGAAGAAACATCGCTAACAAAGAAAAACAATAAAATCAGGATCAAAATAAAAAAAATCTTACAACAAGTTTCGCAAGAAAAGATAAATTTCACCTTGGAATGCATTAATTGGTATGAAATTACTTCAAATTTTAAAAATAAATTATAAAAAAATATATTATTAGAAAAACAATTTTAAAATTTAATCAAACAAGACATTAACTAGGTAAAACTAATGGTACATCAAATTTAGGGAAAAAGTGAGAGACAAGAAAAGAGGTAGAAAGTGTGATGATTTTTGTAAGTTGTTTTGTTAGGAGTAAATATAGAAAAAAAAAGTTAAATATGTATATAAAATGATATAAATATCTCTAATATAAAATTAAATGTGTAAAGATAAAGAATATTTTAATCTTTTACTTATTAAATTTATTTATTTTTAATTTGGAAAATTGAAAATTAGATGAATCTTACAAGTTAATTATTTATTATTTCTATTTTAAGTGAAACTAAATAATGGAAGAAATGAAAATTTAATCATTTTTGTCCCTTTTTTTTCATTCCTTTTATTTCCATGTCTTCTAAACATAGTGTAAAAGTTATAACTACAAATAAAAAATATATTGGTCAAGCTTATAATTTGGCTACTCGAGCTTAACTTCATGTGAAGCTTGGTCAACTAACCTTATATAGCAATATAATAACTAAGGACAAACAACACTCACACATATAGATAGATACAAGTACATGTTGATTAAGGTCAATTGCATACCTTGACCAAGTGATGCATCCAACTTAGTTAAGTCATTGACAAAAAAAATTGTTTTATAAAAGCCTA
Organism: Pachyrhizus erosus; assembly: GCA_026544285.1. NCBI lineage: Eukaryota > Viridiplantae > Streptophyta > Magnoliopsida > Fabales > Fabaceae > Pachyrhizus > Pachyrhizus erosus. The sequence continues at coordinate 685 of JAMLFT010007798.1, read as the reverse complement.
CAAATTATAAATCAAAAACAAATATTAATAAAAGCAATGTGTTTCGTATCTCCTAAAAAAGGAAAACACGATTAACCTATTACTTAGAACCATATCTACAATATAATAATAATATACACTATGTAAAGAGGTACATTAAACAAGTAAACCTAATTCTAATTTTTTGCTCAATACACTTAAAATCTTCCTTATTTAAACAATAGAGTGTTTTTGTAAGTAACACCACTTGATATACCAAGAAGGACAAACAACTATAACAAGAATGACATAAAATATTATTGTCACACATCAATGATTGAGTAACATGATTTTTTTATATACAAAAGTAATATAAGGTGTTAATTAATATTAGATCTAGTTCCAGTTAAGTAAAGTCTATTGATTAAATAAGTTTAGTTTTGTATAAAAAATAGTTTAGTAAGTTTTTTTACAAAAAATATTTAATTTAAGATGTTATGATGAGTGTTTGTTTGAAATAACTAAAATTCTATAAAAAAAAATTGTACATTTATTCAAAATAAATTAATTTGAGCATTATTAGGTTGTTTTAAAAGTTTTTTTAATCTAGTATTATTTTTATTTTTAGGTTTAATTACATTTTATTACTACCATTTTTTTATTAATTTTATTTTCAATAAATTAATTTAGTGTATTTTATCTTTAACTTTTAAAAAACTTATCAATT
>JAMLFT010007797.1:0-14414 GCA_026544285.1 Pachyrhizus erosus | reverse complement strand
TATTTGTTAAGTTTTTATTTTTCAAGTTACTTAAATTATTATTATTTGTTTAATATTTATCAACTGGTTAAATAATAAATAATTTATATATCTAAACTAATAAGAAAATTCAAAAATTATATTTTATTTTTATATAAAAGTAGGATGTTACACAAACCCTTACAAACTTTTTACACTAACTTAAAAAAAAGTGTGGTTAGATGTAGGTGTGTGTTTAGTAAAATATAAAAATAAACAAATTAAGTACTTTTCATATGGTTAATGATGGTGATACAATATTTTGATTTAGTAATGATTAAGTAAAGATATTATAGTCTATTTTGAGATTAAAAATGGGTTAAATTTTAGATTTTAAAATTTTAATTTTTTCTCTAAAAAAAATTTCGGTTATGGGCCAGTTTGTTTAACTTACAGGCTATGCAATGTGATTGCAGTTGTGACCTCGTTAAAATTGCGAGCTTTCCAAGGTGAGCTTTGTGATTTGTGAATTTTACATAAAAATTTACCTGCTTGTCTAGCTCTACTTGTAAAATTTGAATTTAAAATAAAGAATTGTAGCATTGTGGTTAAGAAGTCATTTTAGTTTTATTAATAATGGATAGATAAGCATGTGTTTAACAAGCATGTAAAATACCTATCAACCCTATCAAATGGCATCCCATTAAGGTTTAGAAAATTAATAAGTATATTTATAAACGAACAACCTCTTATTTTCTCCTAAATTTTATAACAGTTGTCACTTTAATTTCTTAATTTAATGATAAAAAGTTTTTAAATCTGTATTTGCTATTTACTTTAATTATTCCCTTTGTTGATCTTCATTAATTTTGATGAAGCATTTTACATGGTACATATGTGTAATTCACATTACATATTTGTACAATCTACATGTGCAAGGACTATTTTAAACAATTGAAGGATAAATGTAAAAAGTCACAAATACTTTAATTTTGTCTTTAAAATTGGCACATGTTATATTAGTCTCTAAATTTGATAATAATTGTAATATTAGTACTTAAATTTGATGAAATTAAAAAGTAGCACCTAAAATTGTAATTAATTCCTTTCATTAGTATAAACATTAACTCATGGTTGTTATCTTTAACAAATTTTTTCTAATTGACACCTTTAATGTATTCATAACACACATGTGAAATGACCTTCATATCCTAATTAGTGTCTTATAACTATCATATGCACCTCCATATCCATTGCGTCTTACAACTATAATCTCCATCTTGGGAAGCTTAAAAAGCTTTGGAACTAAGAAACCTTTCCAATTGACAAAATGAACCAATTTTGATACCCATGTTACAAGCTTTCTAAATCGTATCCTACTTTCTATTCATCTATTCATTACTTTATCCAACCTCATACCCCTTTAATTTGAACAACAAAAAATGGAATCATAGGGTGAAGTCTCTTATTATGCATTAGATGAAGATCATCGCCATACTTTGTAAGGACAAGGAACATAACCATGTGTGTGTCATCACCATTGTCATTGTTGTCATCTCTACCACAACGACAATTGTCATTATCGTCACTATCACCACCATGATGTTCTCTCACTCACACACACACGTGTGTGTGCGTAGGGGACATATTACATGAAAATGATCTTTTTATATGATAATGAGAATGATTAATCTCAATCGTTAGATTAAAACAAAAAATTTAAAATTCAAATTAAATCTCTTATAATATGCAAATCTTTAAAAGATTCACTAAATGAAAATCAAATCATTAAATGATTTGAATTATCACATTATAAAATATCTTGATTATTATTAACTTATCATCACCATCATGATCACTATCATTATCATCATGATCATCTTCATCATCATTGTTACAGTAACCACTATCACTAATGACATTATTTTCACCATAAATGTTACTATAGACATTGTCATTATGGTGATAGAGACAATAATAATGATCATGTTGATGACAATAACAATGACAATAATTATGACCATAGTAGTGATTATGACAATGATCATATTAGTAACGATGATGTATTAACAATAAATAAAATATTTTAAAATTTAATAATTAAAGATTTGATTTTTATTTAATAATTTTTTAAAAAAGTATTAACTATAAAATATTTTAATTTTAATTTTTTTTATTTTAATATAAGAATTGAGATTAATCATTCACCTTTAAAAAAAAATCTTTCTCATGTGTCTGTATATAGACACACATATACATATAAATAGATACAGAAAGGTTTGTTATCACCCTTTTACATTCTTTTATATTTTCTTGCATTTTTAATTGTTCGTTTTTATCTTCAAAGCGCATTTATTTTTCATGAAACTTTTTTTTTATAAGTAAGATTTAAGATTAGGAGATGATACTCGAGTCTAAAGTAAGAATAATCTTCGACCTTAGAGAACGCTTAAAAGTATTTACCTTTGCAGTATTATTTCACTTCAAAGTAATTACAGCCCCAATATATGTCATATATGAAACGTTATCTTCCGTTCAAGCAGCCGTTTGAGATTTCCATGCACCTTTAATTTGATTAGTTGTTATTTATGTTTCATGCAATGCACCCTAATTTCTCATTTCAATTCATTTTAGCAATTTAGCTTCCTATAGATTTATTAATTTTTTTCACCTAATATTTTAATATTATAATTTCAAAATACAGTTTCTTTCTTACACTTTACTTTTGACGCACATTTAATTATATATCAATGTTTCTTTTCATGTACTTTATTTTGAGGCATTTATTATTTTCTTTTGAATTTATGGTCTACTAATTTTAATTTCCTTGAAAGTAAATGAAAACCAGTCAATTCTTATATGTAGATTTAAACTTTTCTTACTATTTTTTGGTAAATTTAAACTTTAGTTTTGTCAATATTCTACTCTTCTGGTAATTCATTTTCTCTTTCCTGTCTTGTCAAACCCTTTCTTTACCTTCTTTTTATAAAATGGGAATTTTGAATGTCAAAGACTTTGTGTGAAAATCATTTTATTTTACTTTTTGGATTCGTGTTGCATTACTGGTTTGACAATTTTCAAAACCAGAGACTAAGAGAGCCCACTACATACATCTTGTTAATGTGGGAAATGTCGTAGCGGCCGCAATACCAACAAGGTTACCACTTTAGGCTCCTCATCAAGCTCTTCATTTTTATATATTTTAAAATAATAGTTTTAACTTAATTATTAGTTTATATATTTTATTATATTATTTATAGTTCATCTGTTATTAAAACTATACAACTTAAAAACATTATTATGCATAGATATTATTGTAGATTATTTGAAAATTTTTATTCCTTGTTTAAAAAGCTATAGAAAAATAATAGTTTATATTTACTTTGAATTAGGAAAAATGGAATTAAAATGAATATAGAGATTGAGTTTTATAAAAGATAGTATTATTCATGAAAAATCATTTGGATGAAAATGATAGTGATGTAATCATTTGTTAAAGAATAATTCTTTTAAAAAATATTCTTTTAATTTTGATTATTTTGTGTACATAAAAAAATTATTTATTTTTATTCACAAGTTATTTGAAAAAAAATTAAAAGATGAAATTACTTTTGATATTTTTTATTTGAATCCCAAAAGTTGAGAATTTAAAAAAAAAAATTGAAAAAATATTATACTAGAAGTGAAAGAAATAAGTCAAACTATTCGACGAGAGTCTATGGTTTAACTTATATCAAGTGTAAATCAGATTAATTTTTTTAAAAAATAAATCAAATAAAAATTTTTATTAAACTTTATTTAGTTAAAAAGGTCATATATCAAACTATTAATAAAGCTTATCATATATGATGGTTTGTTATTGAATAATAATGTAAAACTATTTTATATTATTAGTGTACAACTCTTCTTTAAATGTAAAAAGTTTAATGATTATGCATTAATAATATAAAATAATTTTATACAATTATTCAATCACAGTTCATCATTGATATTATTTTTAAGATAATTACAATAAAAATTAACAAACTTACTGTATATGATGGTTTGTGATTAGAGGACACTGCAAAATTATTTTACAATATGAATACATAATTTTTTTTTTACATTTTTTATTAAACTAAAAATTTAAAAGCATTTATTCAATAATTTGATTGGTGAGAAATTATTTCATAAACACAAATTTAACACCTCCTTTTTAAACACAACTAATAAAATAAAAATAAAAATGACAACTTGTCAAATAATATAAAAATAAAAGAATATATATTTAAAATAAAAAAGAAAACCTACAATTATTCTCTACATTTATAAATGAAGAAGGCAATTCATGATTCTTTGTTACATCTATAAATCTTCCCTTCATTTACATCTATTTCAAGCTCTTTAAAATTATTAAATTTTTTTAAATTTGGCCTTTTGGCTTTGGTTTTTTTAACCAACATGATGTAATAATTTTAAAAAAAAATTATAATAATATCATATATACTTCAAGCACAAATTTTACAATAATATATATATATATATATATAAATGGAAGAAAGAATTATAGATAAAGGAAGGAATTATGGATTTTCTTTTTTATTTTAGTCTTATATGATTTGGTAAGTTGAAATTTTTATTATTATTTATTAGTGGTCTACTTTTCAATGATTATGTATGTTTAATAATCAGAAAAGGTGCTGAAATTGTGCCTAAGCAAAAATTTCTCTTGCTAGTGCATCCACAATTTCACTATTGAAAATAGCTGATCTGTTGACCAACACCATGCGTGCCTAACCAAATCAACGCGTGCATGGATTAGCAACTAAGGTCCATACCATAATTAAAAGAAGAAAAACTTAGTTATTGATCGATTCAAATTTCAAAACTTAAATTTTTACTAATCATGAAAGCATCATCAACCATAATTGAAGCATTCATGCACAGTACCAATGCACAACGCTTACGTACCTTGATCAATGCTCCTCTATTAAGGATAAAAAATAAATTAAGAGACTAACAATAAAAATAAAAAATAAAATTAAAGAATGTTGATAAGTAAAAATAAATTTAAGAATTAAAAATAAAAATTCTAAAAAGTTTAAAGACTACAAAAATAATACATAAAAAAAAAGTCCAAACATAAACTTAGCAATTTGTTTTTAGTAAATGATCAATTAGTGATGAAGGGTGTTATCATGGAAACCAGCTTCTCTAAATTAGTCAAATTCACCAATTGGAATAATAGAATGGAAATAAAATAAAAATAATAAAAAGAGTGATGTTGGTACCACCTCAATTATATGACTTAACAGTTGCAGTGACGGTTATATTGAAAATAGAAGACAGCAACAGTCACAGTCGTAGAGAACATTATGCACTCCATCCTCATCGTGTGCTCATTTTGAGTACACAACAAGTGTCGTGATTATCTTATTTTATAGATATTATTATTATTATTATTATTATTATTATTATTATTATTTTTAGGAAGAGTTTTAACAATAAATATTTTTAAATTTAATTGCAATTAAATATGCCCTATGAATGGATTATTAATTTATTATTATAATTGAAATTTATAATAAATATTAATTTATTTTAAATTTATTACACATAATTTATATTATGATATAAAATTATTTTAATTATTTATAATTTTAAAAAAATTAAAATATAATTAAAAAATAACATAAAAAAATTCTTAAAAGTATTTTTATTAAAAGAATATCTTAAGAATACTCACGTTAAAAAAATAAGTCCAAAACGTAATCCTAAAAACACAGTTATATGCATTATAAATTCTTGACTGCTAGTGGGATCTGACCCATCAAACTCAAAAATGATAGCTGCATAGACAATAATAACCTTACCAATCTCTTAGAAGTGGCCCAGAAATTTTGGGATTAAAAAACAAAATGTTAATTGGACCATTATTCCTATCGTTTCCATTTGGGGTTGCAATGTTGCAAACCTTACCAATCACTATCTGTCATGTTGCAAGTATTGCAATTACCTTATAAATACAGTGCCAAAAGACATTAAAACCCATAGAAAAATTAAGAGAAATATGAAAGAAAATAAAAAAGAAATAACAACTTATGTCTCACTCTACATATTTAATTCAATAAAAATATATGATTATGGTAAATAACATTTCAATTATTATATTTTCTTCCTTTAATATCACTTTATTAATCACTTAATAACTTGAGGGAATTTAAATTTAACCGTTATAATAAAATAAAATACAATAAAAATATGTTCATTGTTTCAGGTATGTCTATTTGGCTAGAAATGGAGTAAAAAGAAAGATGTTGAAAAAAATAAGAAAGAAATATCGAATTTTTATTGTTTATTTTAGAAGAGCTATAAATAAAAATATTATAAATTATTTTCGTATGACCTATTAAAAAATATATTTTTTCTCTTCTAATTGACATGAAATGGGGAGGAAATGATTTTTTTTCTTTCTCTTTTTTTTAATTTCTTAAAAAATTAATTAAATTTTAAGACATAAAACATAAAAAAATATAGTAAATAATTTTATGTTGAAAAGTGATTAAGTAAAAATTAAAATTTTGTATAATTTATTTGTTTTTACTTATTTATTCAAATAACACGTCCTTTTTACATGATTTCTCTTTTATCCCTATTATTTTTTATTTTTTTCTTATCCATTTCACGCAAATAAAGTGTTAATACAAGACCTCTCCTTCTGTTAGTATTTTTTCATATTTCTTCTCAATTATGAAAAATCAAGTTTTATGTACGCATCAAATTAATTTTACTATTTTTTCTTCAGTGGTATTTGTTTCCAAACCAACCATTGATTTTGAATTCAGTTAAAATATATTGATACATTTTTACCCAATCACAAATAGTTATATATATATGAAAATTTTATTTATTTTATAATAATTATTTCAAAAATAATATTTAAAATAATATTTTATTAGCTGGTAATATAAAAAAAAATTATACTAACAATATATGAAAATTACGCATTAATTTTTGGATAGTGTTTTTTCCTCACCTAATTCTTTCTTTCATAATTTGGTTGCTCCAATAACACAAAAAGCTCATTCCTTATTTCTTTAATTAATATATACATGATATTTTAGTGAACAATGAATAAATAAAAAAATTATATTTAATAAAAAAAATTTAATCATGTATTACTTTTTAATTAAAAATAAGTTTAATAATCGTACATTAATAATATAAAATAATTTTATATTATTATTTATTACAATTTATTTGATATACTTTTTAATATATTTATTATAAAAATTAACAAATTTATTTTACATGATAATTTATGATTGATTGACAATATAAAATTATTTTACACTTTTAATACATAATCATAAAATAGACAATTTCAATAATCATAAACCATTATTTAATATACACAAACAGTAATAATAAAGTCTTTGATATTCTAACAAATTATTTTGAATACACAATTATTTATCAAAATTGATCGAAAATCATAAAATTTTGAAAATTTGTTTTTTATTTAACGAGTCTCATCTATTATTTTGCTGTTTTCTAGTAAATTTTAAATAATAATAAAATATATTAAAAATAATGTGTTTATTAATTGCCAGTAATCCTCTTTAACCTATCCTCAAGTACATATAATAGTCTTTCATAGTATAATTCGTTTTTTGCATGTTAGAAATTAAAAACATTTACAACATGTTTGCTCTGTTTAAAAACAAATTTAAGTTTTCAAAAATTTTAAAACTAGAAATCATGAAGATACGGTGAATGATATTTTAATGATTTTAACAAGTTTAAGAGCCATTATATTTCCCATGCGTTGAATGCATGGAAGCAACGTAGCACGCAGCTTCATGAAATGCCTCTGATGTATTTATTGGTTATTGAACAACTCACACTAAGAAAGACATCAATACTTTATCTAGTCAAATTTAAAAACTTCCTTAGGCTACCACAAATTCTACGAAAACAATAATTTGAAGACTCATAAAAGCACCAAATACAAAAGAAACTATTTTGAAAACGAAAAAAATGAATACTCTGTTAAAAAGCGACTCCACTGGGGATCGAACCCAGAATCTCTGGTTCCGTAGACCAGCGCCTTATCCATTGGGCCATGGAGTCCTTGTGTTGGGGGATTACATTGTTGTTCTTTAAATATTTAGTTTCTTTAGTTCCGAATTAATGCATAGGAGAGATTTTGCACTGTGACAAAAAATAACAAAAATAATTGCTTATAAACAAACAATACAAAATTATTTTTCTCATACATATATATGAAATGTTTAGCATGTTCATAGTCGGTTTGAATTAGTTTACATGATTTAATTGGTTTAAAACAAATAAACTTATAAATGCATTAAAACATAAAGATGTATCCTTCAAAAAACCAAAAAAAAGATAAGATGATGTGATTTTAAGCACAAAATCATAAAAATTAAATTTTTGGTTTATGATTTTCTTTAGTTTTTGTTTTTTCTAATTGATTTTTAATGTTCGCATTAAATTTACTCCGCATTGAACAACCTATACAGATCTCTTTGATTTTAGGAAGTATTTTTGAGATATATGTATATGAAAAGGATAAATAAATAAATAAGTGATTATACAGTATAAATTACTTGGTGTTTAACTCAAATAATAGCAGGATAAGTCTTTATAATCTCGGGTAACTGGTCGATTATTTTTTATCTTTTGACAGAAACTGTCCTGTAAAATTACCATAAAATAGGACATGAATGAATTAAATCTCTAAAATCCAAAGGAGAAAACCAACTTAAAACACAAACTTTGACCCCTTTGTTAATTTATATCCTATCTACCTCCTTTACAAAACATGTTTTCTACCCCCTAACATGAAAACCAAAATTTCACCAATTCTAGAACACAACTTCCCATCTATACCAAACCCAAGTCAAATGAATTTTCCCCTTAAGCATCCTTGGCTGTTCTTTGCTGTTGTATCACAAACACAGAAGCCTTGCCAGCAGCATCAGTTGAAGCTAACAAATCACCCAACACCCCAAGTTCTGGATACTCACTCCACTGCAACAACCTTGAAGTTTGAGGAGTTTCAATCCCAGCTTGTCTCCCAACAATGATCAAATCATACTCAATCACCAAAGATCGAATCACCAAAGCCGTTTCAGGCCCATCCTTGACAGTCTTCTCAATGTACTTCACATAAGCCTCCCCCACCTTCTTCTTCACCTTGATATCCTTCAGAATCTTAGTGTCAAGCATTCCCTGCCAATCCGTCCCATTCATCTCTTTATCTGAAGCCAAAAACCTAACCACAGTGAGCCTAACATGCGGGTTCTTGGTCATTCTTTTGGCAAAGAAAAACGCTTCTCTATCATCCTTCCCTCCAATGAAAAGCAAACAAACAGTGTAAGGCGTCTCGGGCGAGAAAATATGCATCATTTGCGCTTTCTCAATTAATATACCAACCGAACATGGAGCTCTCTCCATGACACGAAAGTTCAACTCTCTCAAGGACTCATCCTCTATCTCAATGCTGTTCCCATCCGAAGACCATTTTTTGTGAAAAGGCAAAACAATGAGCGAAGTAAACTTGTTCAACGCCAAAGTGCAAATGTCATCGTACATATTCTCCGCTGGTGAGATTGAAGTAAACGTGTTCACCACCAACGCGCCCTTGAACTCTTGCTCGAAGTTCTGGAACGCGTCTATGAGTTTCTCAGCCATGGAACTGTTTGAGTCTATTCTCTTCTTCGTTTGGAGCTGGTGGCAGATGAAGACTGGGGAGGCTCTTCCTATGAGTTCTATGAGTTGGAGCACGTAGGCGCAGAGAGGGTCCTCTTTGGTGGGATACGTGGCTTCGAGAAGGTTTATGGTTGGGGGAATGTTATCGGGTCTGTGGATGCATGTGAGAACTCGAAGCTCTGTGTTGCTTCTGAGGTCCATGATGTTTCGCTTTGTGTAGTTTCTTGCGTATTTCTTCATGGGGTCGTAGAGGTAGGACAGCACCATTGGTATCACTGTGGCGTTCACTATGATGCACACCATCACCAATGCGAACACATTATCAGGCATGCCCTGCATTTGAAACAAGCAAAAATCTTATTTCTCAAAGGATTATATTATCAGAATCACTATGATCTTCTTAATAGCAAAAAGTTGAAATAATATGAATGAAGTTATATATTCAAATTTCAGCATTATCATTCTAAAAAACAATTATATTATTAAGATTTGTTTTATAACCGAGAATCATGATTCATAGTTTTTTTTTTCTTTATGCCAAACTTGTGCCCAAGAATGAGCATCGAACTTATGAGCTATGAAAATATGAAATAGAAAGCTCACCATTACATCTCTGGCCAAAGAGTATCCGGCCATTTCGACTACGCCTTTGCAATTCATAATCAAAGAGAGAGACACAGCGTCATTCAAGGGCACCTTGCTGTACAAAGGAGGCAACATGCATGCAACCATTTTGGCAACGCTAGTTACTACAATAATGACCAGGGTTTGCACCATGAAGTGGTCAACACCCCCATTCCTCTTTTCTCTCCAATTCATGAAGTCTTTGAGGTCCACCCTCATTGTACATGTGGTCACAAAAGCGGGCAACAGAACCCAATTAACAAAAGTTTCAATCTTTTTAGTGATGGCAGTGCCTAATGGAGGCCCTTCTGGGATGGCCAAGCCCAATACAAAAGGCCCAAAGAGAGCATAAAACCCAATACGATGTGTGGTATAGGATGATAACAAAACCACTATAAGTATGCCATAGACATAGTGATCACTAACTTGGGAACCCTCTGGGGTTTGTTTTATGATCCAAAACATGGCAGGGCGAATGATGAATACAACCAATGACACAAACAAAATTGCAGCTGTGAGGGAAAACCAAGCTCTTGATGGATCTTGATACACAATTCTAGTGAAAGTAAGGATTGTTATTAAGAACACATTGAACAACTCAGTAACCAAAGCTGAGGATTGGCCTAACCTCCCCAGCTCCGAATTCAGGATCTTGAGATCACTTAAAACTGAGCAAATGGTAGGGAAAGGGGTCACACAGAACAAACCAGAGATAACTCCAAGTTTTGTTGCCTGATCAATGTCTAGGTATTTTGATGAGTGAAAATGCACAACAGCCACACTACATAGAAAGGGAGCCATTATGGCAATAGACCCTATGTTGGTGGCACTCATTCTAGTCCCAAGGACCACTGTCACGTCAGTTTTGACCCCCGTGTAGAACAGGAAAAGCATGTAACCAAATACAGACAGCAACCCCAGATTTGCCTGAGTGTCAAAAAAGAACAAGACCCTACACCTCTGAGCCCATTCTTCAGTGAAGGTAGTTGCAAAGATTAGGCCAACCTGCTCAAAACACCCATATCACCATATGCTAGCCAACATTCAAAATAGTAACAATGGAACATGCTATCGAATTCAATGTCGTAAGAGAAATTCATACACCAGCACAATGGCTATGATTTTATAAACACAATCAGTTTAAAGCTTGAACATGCACTGTCATAAGAGCAATTCTTGCACAAGCACAATGCATATGATTTTATGAACACAATCTTGGGCCTTAGGCCCTCCTGTTAATAAAAAAATAAACACAATCATTAAAAAGATTAAACATGCATTAAAATAATCAGGATTAAATGTTTTTTTATTTTTTAAAATATCTCATTGTTTTAGTCCATCAAAAAGCACGGTTTTTTTTTAAGTAATGACATGACTTTTAAGAACTAAAAAAGTATATAATGGATCAAGTTTTAAACTGTGGTCATGATTGGTTGCGATTTCATCGCATTCTTTGATGTTATAAAAAATTACGAACAATTGTAGTCACAATTACAAATGTAACGTAACGAGAAAATCGGACCATTTTTAGAATATGATAAATAGAGATTACAACTATATTATTTTAAAATATGAGAATTAAAATACAATAAAACTTTTAGAAAGTAAAACAAAAAATCATAATATTCTTATAAGTTAAAAACATATTTAAAATAAATGATAATTAAAAATAATTAAAAAGTGACATTCTCAAAATTGTGAATTAAAAATGAATAAAACTTTTATAGCATAAAACAAAAAATATTATATTCTCGTATATTAAAAAATCTTCAAACCAAATAATAATAATAATAATAAACAGCACAAGAAAGTACGTGTTAATGTTCTTTTAATGTTATCTAAATTTAATTATTGGTATATGTACTCATGCAAAAATGACTAATGTCATGATTTGAAAGGTACATAGGGAAAATGGATGTGTGGCATCATAGATGTGTTGAACAGAAGGACTTACAATGCTCATGGAAGTGAATCTGGGGATTCCTAGACGACCCAGAAAGGTATGCAAGAAAATGGTTGCAAGATAGATAAGACACATCTGCATCTGCAACATTGGCAAAGCAGTTTCTGGAAGCATGCCATTTGAGGTGCTCCATGGTGTCTCTGAATTCACCTGCGGGGGCAAGAACGTGCATGTTGTAACATAAAATTTTGTATGGTTCACTTGCGGGGACATGCTTTATGCTTTATGTTCAATGCAATCCTCGTCTTCTTCTGATGTTTTACTCTCTAAGTATGAGAAAGAATGTGATTCACAAGAAAAAACAATAAAGAGCTCAACAAAGGAGGCTCAAATGCCAGAAGTTACGAAGTTCACATTGACATTTGTTGTGCTTTTGTTTCCCGAATTCTCAATGTCAAACATCAAATCTCCAGCCAATGGTAGCAGTCATTTTGTATGACCATTGACAACTAACAGATTATTAGTCTGTGCAGTTGACAGTTTCATTCCAATAATATAAAGGTGAAATTTGGATTCTGTTGTACATTGCAATTGTTGCTGTCAAATGATTATTGTTAATTTGGCAACCTTCTAAATTTAGATAAGATGAGCTAAACTAAACAACTACGTTTAATTTAAAAACAAAATTAATAGACAGGACATAATCATTTCGCTGCCATTAAGAGAGAAAGAGGTGTGTCCTGTGAAGCACTGGTAAAATTATGTTGGACACGTACTCAGTATTTACTCATATCACATATTTGTTGGGTACCTGTGAATACGTATCACATATGTACCAAAGATATTTAACAAAAGTTGAGTACTTTTTGGCTACATTCTTTTATTCATTTTATTCAAAAAGTTACTTTCAATCTAAAGAGAGAGATGAAAACTTAATTAGGATGAAATATATTCTTTATATCTCAAAATATTTCAGAATATTAATTTTAATCTTTATAAAAGGTTAATAAAATTTGAGTTCCTATATTTATTCTTAAATACGTGTTTTTAGTTTCTGTATTTATCAAAAGTGTAACAATTTTAATTATTTATTTGGAACTAAATACACTTTTAATTATAAATGTAAGAGCTAAAAATATATTAAATTTTTATAAACACTAAAACTAACCTTTTAAAATATTTTCAATGACTAAAAATATTTTATGTATACAATATGTTTATTTCTGGTTTTTATCATTTATGAAATTTAGTTATATTTATATTAAAATTTATTTATATATATATACATATTTTTTTTAAGTTTATATTAACATTTTCGTACCCTAGATTTTTGAAAATTTTCGTATCCCTTTCCCATACTCACATCTGATACCAATATCATATCCATATCTATGCAACATAGGGTGTTTCAAAAGAAGAATATTGTTGAATAACCCCCTCTTTTTGTTTTGAAAAATTTAGGAAAATGGTGTCTTAGTTCAAGGTAGAAAATGTCACTAGATTCAAAATTACTTACAACAAACACACGATCGGAGACTCAACTTGCGAACTCTCATATACAATTCTACAAGACTCGGTTTTTCTCTATTCGACCAATTCCTAATCCTTTTTTTTTTTTTTTTATTGAATACAATGTCATATCTTTGTCCTATTAAGTGTTTGTTTTAAGCAAACTTTGCATTACCAAACATGTTCAATGTAAACTCGTCAAGATAGGCTTCACCATGAAAGTTGAACCTAGAAGGCTAGAGGTTTTCCTAAATTGTTTTAGTTTTAAGGAGAGAAAAGTCATCAAGTTTATAACTACATCAATTTCTGTCTTTAAATTTTAACAATTACCACCTCTGTTTCTGAATATAAAAACAAATGATGGTATATTTTTTAATTACTATAAAAAATATATAATTACTTTTAAATGTATTAATTATTATTTTTTATTTTTAATTTACTGTAAAGTCTATTAAAAAAATATTACTTATTTCTCATAAAAGTGTATGTATTTATTGAGTTATTAATCATATAACTCATAATATTGATTAAAAATCATTTTTTAGATTATGACTAGTTTCATTATTATCTAATCATCATTTAAATCAATTAATATTATAAATATTATTAAAATAAAATTTAAATTTATGATAATATTAATTAAAATAAATTAATTTAACTAATTTTATTGGGTATACTAAATTAAATATTTATTTATTATATGTAA
>JAMLFT010007796.1:0-14414 GCA_026544285.1 Pachyrhizus erosus | reverse complement strand
TCAAAAGTAAAAAGAGAAAAAAATACATATTTTATAAAAATTAAAATATTTAATATAAAAATTAATAACTAAAAATAATAATTTATAAAAATTTAAGGATTCAAAATAATAATTTATAAAAATATCGAGATAAAAAAATATATTTTATTTTAAATATAATTATGGAATGATGACAGACAAATAATGCGCATAGACAAAAGGATAAGAGTGAGGCAAAATGAGTTCCCTCACATTTGTTGCCGGGCCCACTAAACCTAACCCGAAACCCACAAAATCCGGACGCGGATATCTAGCCTTAGGCGAAAAGTTAACCAAATACTAATTTGCTAGTACCGGCAACAGAGAAGCATAGCCACTCATCAGAGAGGCAAAAACCTCTGTCACTTTTTTCTTGTGCTTCCAAATTTTCCATGTGTCTCTTTCACCAGTGTCTTCGTTAATCAGTGCCCATCCCAAAAATACAAACTATACTCCCAAGCATAGCCATAAAGCCACCACCTTTTTTCTTTCCTTTACCAAAAGCCACATTTTTCTCTTCTTTGAATTTTCTGGGTCAGAGAAAAAGGAAGAAAAAATGGCTGATTGGGCTCCAGTGTTAATCGGGGTGGTGTTGTTCGTGCTGCTCCAACCGGGGTTGCTTTTTTCTTTTCCGGGAAACGGGAAGCAACTAGAGTTTGGCAGCATGAAGACCAACGGCAAAGCTATTTTCATCCACACACTCATCTTCTTTGCTCTCTACTCAATCCTCATCTTGGCCGTTAAAGTGCACATCTACACCGGCTGAACCGGTTCCCGAGATCTGGTCTCTCTTTGTTCTGCAAGGTATATTTGTTTACTAAGAAAGGAAACACCATTGTTGTAACTGACTCTTCTTTACTTGTTCTTCTTGTTAACTTTTTATGCAAATAAAAAGCAAAGATTTTTCCATTTTGGATATGGGAAATGCATAGATCTGAAAGTTTTGGTGCTGCTGTTTAACTATTGATTGGTTTTGGTGTAGTTTTGGGTTTGTACTAACTTGGAAAGTGCTGTTGGATCCAAAAGCTGGATTTTGGAGTGACTAAGAAGGGGTTTTTTAAGGTGGCTCGAGTCGTGAAAATTTGTGCTTATGAAAGCTAGGATGGAAAATTGATTTTAAGTAAAAAGTAATTTTGAACAAAATTGATTTTTAAAGGATCTGATTTATATTTAAGGCAAATCCTAATCTGGCCAAGGAAGTGAAAACAAAAGCAGAAAGTTTTGTTAGAAAAATTTATAAAAATGCCATCTTCTATCAATTTTAACTGTACTTTCACATTATTCTTACTAAAAATAATTCTTTTTAGTCAAGATCCTGTATTTGAATATATTTATTTTGAAAGTAATTTATTACAGAAATTTAGTATAAAAGTTTTTATCATACACAAAAGTATCTTATATTGTGTGAATTCAAAATTAGTTTTAGATTAAGAAAAATTCTTCAAGATAAAATCATGTATATAAACAGGGTAATTCAATTATCCACTAAAGTGTGATTAAGGTGTGAACCAGGCTTATAGATTCAGCTCCTTGTTTGTATAATACAGGGAAAGATGAAATAACCAGATTGTGATCATTTTGTATAATAGATACACAGGTAGATAAACACAATGTGAATTGTTGTTACCTTAAATTGGACATATTTCCTATCTTGTAGGAACATTGTCATTCCCACTATGAAAGATATGGGATCTGTGTTAACATTTAACTATTTCTAACAGGGTCTCACTTGCAGTTGGAGTATCGGATGTCAGATAAAGTGACTATTTAATGCAATACTTGATTATTTGGGTCTTGGGTCTTGGGATATAAAGTTTCTGGTTGTGTTACATTTTCTGTTTGCCTTCAGCATAAATGGGAAAACCTTCCAATGATGATTAACATGGCCTTTAAAATACTGAACTGATGGTATAATAGATACAGTTCAATTTTAATGAATAATAGCCTAGCTTGAGAATTTTATTTTTCATGAAAATGAAAAAAAAAAACTAGATAATATATTATCTATTTTATTTTCGCAAATCATTAATTTTACTCTTCAAGTGACAAATTGAGGATTGATTAATTGATTTTTCAATTATATATATTTTTTATTATGAGAAGTCGGGAAGTCGGTTCATCATCAATCGATTGCTCTCTATCCTTTTTTCTCAATCTATTTTTTTTATTTCATTTTTTGTTTTTCTATTTTTTTTAAAAATATTTTATAAATAATTGATATTAAAAATATTTTTTTAAATTTTAATTATAAAAAATTGTTAACTACTTTGTTTATGTAGGTGACTTTTAACATAATGTTTGAAATTTTCTTAAATTGGTTTAAAAATGTTTGAAAATAGTGTTAAAAAACACAAGAATAAATTTTTAAACTTGGTGAATCTATTTGAACTATTCATGGTGCCACTCTTCGTGTGATTTATTCTTTTTTTTTTTTTGTTTTATTTTTTGTCCGAACAATAGTTGAGTTGCATAATTTTTTATAAACAAATCTAATGATATAATTCTCATATGTTGAATTGGTTTAGAAAGGTTTCAAAATTAGAATGTTGTTTTCGGATAGTAGATATTTAAATTGGTTGTCCTATTTTTTTTTTAAAATGATATTAATTTTTAAACTTAATGTTTTTGAATTGTCATTTTAAGTTATTATTTTAATATTACATTACTAAATTAATAGAAAAAGAATAAAGAAAAACAAAAAAAAAATACATTTTTTAATAATAGAAGAAACAATTATATTGTCTAATAATAAAAAGACACATATATATAGTAGAAACTTTATTTTTCACACTTAAAATCATATAATGTGTATGATTCCTAATGTATCATGGAATGTGTACCTAATATGACTTCTTTGAACTTAGGTTAGGTGTCTTTTAAAAATGTCTATGTAACATATTAACGACACATGAACATAAGATGCAAATAATTAAACTTAAATTTAAGGCAAGCTTAAATGTAAATATTATACATTCATAATATTGTTTAGTATAATATTCAAATAACATTTGGAATAAGAAGGAAAGGACAAAATACGACAACTTATATAATATACAATTAAATTCAATAAAATAAAATTATTAATGAAAACAAACAAATAAATCAATAACAAAGTAAGAGAGACCTCTAGTACAATTAAGATAGAAATAGAAGTTATATTTTTCTCATAATCTATTTATTCTATGACTTTTTTGTGCACGATTCAAGTTACACTATTTGTATGATCTTGAAATGAGAACTCGTATGAATGAATATGTGAAACAATGACTGTGTACTCGTTAAAGATTAAATAAAACTTCACTACCTTGTGGGTAAATGTCATGTCTTCAAAATCATTGGGAGTGTAAATTTTGACCATGTCGATCATAAAAAGTACACTTTCAACACTTGAGTTAATGGACTCTAATGATGTCTTGTGAGACACAACGTCACCATTTGTCAAGCCTATAATTATATGAATTTAATAACCAATTCATGGTATAATTGTGAAATTCAATGATATGTTTAGGGAACTTGACATTGTGATTGAAAGAATTTGATTACACATATCCATGAACTGGCATTACATTCTCACTCCCTTTTGTAGTGGACATGCCTTATGAATTCTTAATGGGAAGAGGTTGGTCAGAACATCACTACTTAAATGGTGTTAGTAGGATTGGGAGGGAGGATGGATTGGAGTTACAAGAACAAATAAAGGACAAGAGATCAAAGTTGTTGATATTAAAGGACGGGAGATCAAAGTTGTTGACATAGAGAAGTTTCCATGATTATTTATTCATGATGATATAAAAAATGCTTTCTTTGTCACTCAAAAAACTACGTGAAATTTTGAAGATGTGAATGTATTGAAATTAAGATTTGTATGATACTTCTATTTGTGCAAAGCAATGGTGGAGTCGTGAATAATAACTACGTTTAAAATTGGTATGATATGAATTGTTGATTTTTTTAGTGCAATCTCGATTGCTACTTTTCTACCACAAAATACAAAACTCTGTTTGATTCTTTGATGTATGGACAATTATTGTATTAGAACCAATGCTATTAGGGTTTATTTCATCAATGCAATATTGATTGCTCCTTTTTCTATGATAAAAAACAAAGGTTTGTAAGATTCTTTGACTCGTGAATAATAATCCCATTTGAATTTATATAATTTAAGCATTAATCTTTTAGTGCAATCTTGATCACTTCTTTTTCTTCCACAAAAGACAAAGCTCTATCTGATTCTTTGATGCATGAACAATTAATGTGTTTAAATTGATGCAATTTGAGTCATTGATTTCATTAGTCTTATCTTGAATGCTCCTTTTTCTATCACAAAAAATGAAGCTCTATAAGTTTCTTTAACTCATGTATAGTAATTGTGTTTGAGTTGATGTGATCTTAAACTGGTGATTTTTTGTAGTGCAATCTTGGTTGCTTCTTTTTTTGCCACGAAAGACAAAAGTTTATCTAATTTTTTTGACACACAAACAATTATTATGTCTAAATTAATTTGATTTAGGTTGTTGATTTTTCAGTGCATTCTCAATTGCTCCTTTTAATCATAAAAAAGAAGTTTTATAAGATTTTCTAACTCTTGAATAGTAACCATATTTGAATTTGTGTGATATGGTTATTGATTTTATCAGTGCAATATCTCTTTTTGTTTTTGTCACAAAAGATGAATGTCTACAAGATTCTCTAACTTGAAAATAGTAAATGTGTTTAAATTCATGCGATTTAGGTCATTGACTATGTCATTTTGACTGCTCTTTTTATGTCACAAAAGAAGTAGATTTATAAAATATACTTATGCTTCACAAACTAATTATAATTACCCATAACATGTACAATTATTTTCAACCACACAATAATCTTATTTTCAACTATCTTACATATTTTGCATTAATATTAAGCCTTCATCATAAGTTTCAACATAATCTTCATTATTTGTTTTTTGTATGATGAAGTTTCATATTAACAAACAATAGGTAAAATAGTTGAAAATTATATTATTTGTGGTGGAAAAAAAAATGTACACATTATGAATATTTATAATTGGTTTGTGAAGCATAACTATTTGTTACAGATCTAAGTCTTTTGTGACAAAAATGAGCAGCCAATATGGCTTCGAAAAATTGATGACCCAAATTGCACAAATTCAAATGTGTTTACTATTCACAAGTTAGAGAACCTTACATAGATTTGTCTTTTGTGGAAGAAAAATGAATAGTCAAGATTGTACTAACAAAATCAACAACCAACATCCAACATCCAATAAATTCAAATGCAATTACTATTCTTGAGTCAAGAGTCTTACAAAGTTTAATTTATTGCAACAGAAAAAAGGGACTAACGAAATCAATAACCCAAATCGGTTCAGACACTATAATTGTTCATGTGTCAGACAAAGTTTTCTCTTTTGTGGTAAAAAAAAAGTGGTTGAGATTGCACCGAAAAATCATCAGTTCAAATTGCACCAATTCAAACATGGTAACTATTCACGAGTTAGAGAATCTTATAGAGCTTTATTTTTTTATAGAAAAAAGAGCAATTGAGATTACACCGATGAAATTAATGACCCAAATCGAATCAATTCAAACAATAATTGTTCATGTGTCTTAAAATTAAGCAGGGCTTTTTCTCTTGTGGCAAAAAAAAAAAGGACGAGATTGTTCCAAAAAAATCAACGATTCAATCACACTAATTCAAATGTGACTAGTATTATTCAAGCGTTTGAGAATCTTATAAAGTTTCATTATTTTATTATAGAAAAAGGAGTGGTTAGGATTACATTGGAAAAATCAACTGCCATAATCACATTGGTTTTGGCACAATATTTTTTCATGCATTAGAGAATCAAATAAAGCTTTGTTTTTTTGTGGTAGAAAGTAGTGATTGAGATTGCACTAAAAAATCAATGGTTTAGATCACACCAATTCAAACTTGGTTACTATTTATGACTCAACCATTGCTTTGTATAAATAGTAATATCATAGGGATCTTAGTTCCAATACACTTACATCTTCAAAATCTCACATAATTTTCTAAGTGATGCATAAAGCACTTTTTTCTATCATAATGAATAAACAACCATGAAAACTTCTTGATATCGACAACTTCAACCTTCCTCCTTGTAATTCTAATCCATCCTCCCTAACTTCAATTCATCCTTGAAGGGGTGGAGATTTTGAATGTTAAGCCTATATTTTTTTCACTTCTTAAGCCATATAAGTCATGTCCATCTCATACTCTTTTAATTTTTCAAAAAGTTCAACATGTTTCATTGTTGTGAGATCTTTTGATTTAGAAATTGATGTCACCTTAGGTTATCTAATGACTTGAGAACTTTCACATTCACCTCTTCTTCTTTGAACATTTTTTCTAATCCCTTGAGGTGATTCACTATATGAGTGAACCTCTTATGCACATCTTCGATGTTTTCTCCTGGTCTTATTCTAAAAGTTTCATATTCTTAGATGAATGAGTTTTTCCTTGATCTTCTTACTTTAGTTGTACCTTTATGAGTAACTTGAATTAGATCCCACATTTTCTTAGTAGTTGTACAAGCTAAAATCCTAAAAAAAATCATCACTATTAAAAAGGAGAAAATAATATTCATAATTCTAGAATTATACTTTCCTTTCCTAATTTCTTTCGTAGTCCAAGATTCAAACAACTTCTCAACAATTTTGTTTTCAACAACTTGGGTTGGATTTTCGTAACCATTCACCACAACTTGTCAAATGCCTTGATTAACATATTCCATAAAGATTTTCATTTGTGCTTTCAAAAAATGATAATTCTCACCACAAAACATGGGTGACCTATTAATTGAAACACCTTTAGCAAATAACAATTGATTCGATTTTGACAAAAATCTTGATTATCTTTCAAGATCCTAACTCTATATACCAATTGTTGGATCAGGCATGAAATCTAGGAGGTTGAATAGATTTTCTTGAATTTTTTAATACTTTTTCTTAAGATATTCAATTTGAAAAATACAACCCCTTTGAATCAAGGTTTTCTTCAAAAAAAATATTTATACAAAATTATTTTTAGAAAACACCAGTTGATTCAATTTACAAAAATTAGATATAGATATAGAATTTTAAATATGAAAATTATACCAAGAATCATACTTGAAATCAATTTTAAAATATTGAGAAAGAGAGAATCTATAGATATAGAATTTTATATTGGTCTAGTCCATTGAGGACCTACATCTAGTTGATCTAGTTAACACTAAACCTCACACTATAGAATAGGTATAATAAAGACATTATGCACACACATAGACTTTTATAGCTACAATATTTTTCCCTTGAACCCTACAAGGAAAAAAAAAAAATATAGTTGAAACCTTGTCAACTCAATCACTAGAAACCCCTATCCAAGATTAAACTACAACATTATGAAAATTAGTAAAATGATTGAATATATCTTAAGTGTAAATAGAGAAATCTTCAAGCACTAAAAACAATGATAAACTCATGATCTTTGATGAATGATCCTTAAATTCTTTTAGACTTCCATGAGAGAATGTCAAACCCCTTTCACTTAGTTCTCTTGAATGTATTTTCTATTTATTTTTTTGCAAAAAAGCCACACTTAGAGAATATAAGATTGTGTTTTTATAAATTTTGATAGTTAAAACATATTTAATTGATTAAATAAACAAATAATCAATTAAACTTGTTAAAAAAGAAGCCTTATTTTGCATTCCCAGATTGTGGTAATCAATTAAATAAACATGTAATTGATTATCTTGATAAATTAGGGAGTTCTTTAAAGATTTTGGAATCAATGTAATCAATTACTAATTATGGAAATCAATTATCTCGTTAGATAAAGGGTTTCTTAAAGATTTTGAAAGTAATGTAATCAATTCCTAATTGTGGTAATCAATTATCTCGTTAGACAAAAAGTTGTTTATAATGAAACAAACTTTTTAATCAATTACTATAATTGGTAGTCGATTATCTCGAGTGATAGAGACTTTTCTTTTCTCAAAAGAAGACTAATGTAATTGATTACTATATACTATAATTGATTAACTTGATATTATAGTGAGCTTTATTCTATTAGAAACAAGTTCTAAGTCTCAAATTACACATGATAATTGATTATAATTTCTTGTAATTAATTATCTATGCAATAACTTAGATTTGCTTCAAAAACTTGAATCAAAACATCTCAAGAACATATTTGATCATTTTCTAAGTATGTAAAGCATAAATATTTTTTTTAATAACACATGCCTAGATCTAATAACATTCAATACAATGTAACACCTTTAAAAATGTGTTTGATATGAAAAATTATCAATGTCAAAACTAAATCTTAAGTTTTCAATTAGTCTTCAATCAACAATCACATCCAAAAATTGATTTTCTTGTGTTTTTGACACTGTTTTTAAATATTTTTAGACTGATTCAAGATATGAAACTTGTACATTTAGATTCATGTACATGAAATTTATTAGACTCATTTATTTTTCAAATAAAAAATTAAAAAGATACATAAAATTATGCTAAAAGTCACTCTCATGAACAAAATAATTAGCAATTTTTTATAATTAAACATTTAAAAATATTTTCAATTCCAACTACTATGATCAAAGTAATTAAAAATTTACTAATCATAACAAAATTAAAAAATAAATACAGACGAATATTAAAAAAATTAAAATAATTTTTTTTAAATATATAAAATGAAAAACAAAATAAAAAACAGAACGAAAAAAAATGGATGAAGAGAAATCAGTTTCTCATAAGAAAAAAAATACAAAAGTTTAGGTGAGATTTAGGTTAACCAGCAACTAATTTCTCACTTTGAACTGCAAAATTTATCATTTGTGAAAAAAAAAATACAATGTATTATCTAGGTAATTATTATTGCTTTTGTATTTTTCATGAAAGAAGTATAGTCTGTGACGCTTGTAAATTTTTTTTTCATTTACTTACAGGATCACCTACGTAGTTATTTTATTTTGACTTGTTTTAAGTATTTTTGGTTTTCATTTGGTATGATATCATTGTAAATATTGACCTAAAATTAAAATAATAAAAAAGTTAATTTAAAAATAATATATGTTTAGTTAGTGATAGAATAACTTTTTTTTTTCCTTAAAGCGACATACTTCATGGAGTCGATGCACTCTTAAAGATAAGCGACCTACGTTAAAATAAATTAAAGACAAAAAATCCACGTACTTTAGTCTTTTTTTTCCAATTGTATTTTTTGAAATTTGCATATTTTGTTATTTAATTTTTTAAAATTTGTATATTTTATCACTTTTTTTTTCTTAAATATAAATCAACTCTTAAAAATTAGAGTCATTTTGATTTTGGTCATTAAAAAAAAAGATTTTGATTCTTTAGTGATTATTTTAGTCTTAATCTTTGATGTCAAACAATTTTTTTGTTTTAATCTCTATTGTTCATCCAATAATAATATAACAGTAATACAAGTAATTTAATAACTTATTATGTCATTAAGAAGTTTGATAAGATAATCATGTATAACTTTTCTATCAAACTGTATTTTTAAATTTCTTGTTAACTAATCAAGTGTTATTTATTTTTGAACATATATAAATTTAAAACACATTTTACTCAAAAAATTACACGTGATTGTCTTGTTAAACTCTTTAATGAAGTGATAAATAACTAAACTATAAAAAATAATAAAGAAAATTTTTTAAAGGACTAAAAAAAATCTGAACCAAAATAAAAAAAAAGGATCACATTTATTAAGGACCAAAATGATATTTAAGCTTATTAACTTATCTATAAATTAATTTTTTTAATTTATGAATTTTTTTATCCATTTGACCTTTTTTATTTTTTATAAATATTTATTGAAAAATTATCTAAACTAGACTTATAATTTCTTTGTAGAAAAAATATACTAAAAGATGTTTGAACTTTCTCAAATCTTACATTGATCAAAGAGTAAATATTTTGGTTAAATAAAACAAAATTGGTGACACTACTATTGTTATTGTCATTGTCACTACTACTGTTGTTATGATCACCATTATTATCACTATTATCACTAGTACTACTATTATTATCATCATTGTCATGACCACTACCACTACCCACTGTCACTGCCCCTATCATTGTCAGCATCACCACCCACCACCACTAACACTACCATCACCATCACCTATTGTCATTATCGTCAATTCCATTGTCCCCACTATTGTCATCTTTATTACTACCACCCTCGCCATCATTGTCACCACCACAACCATTGTCACCATTATCACCACATTTATATTTTTCAATGTTATTATTTATACATATGCAATTTTTTGTTTACTAGATACTAAATACAAGTTATAGAAACATTATCGTTGTACACCTTTATTATTGTTGTTATCATGATTATGTTATTATTATTATTTGTATAGTTTTAATATGTTTATTTTTGTTGTAAAAATTTATATTTTCAATTTTTTTACTATTTTATTATTTTTTAGCAAATTTAATTATTTTAATTTGAATTATCTTTGTATGCTAATATTTTTTATATTGCATTATTTTATAGTAGAATAAGACAAGATTAAATGATTAATCTATTTTATCCATCTTAATTTACAACAATTTTTAAAAACCAAAAAAAAAATGAAACTAAAAACTCATCTAAAGTTAGTTTTAGTTTTTCAAATTTTAAAACTAAAATTGAGTAGCCACCCAAAATAAGGTCTAATTGATTAAGACATCATCATTTGTCACATATCATTTTTTGTCACATGCAATTTTTGTTTCATATGGCCTAAATGGTATCATGTCAAATGGACAAAAATCAAATTTTACATTTAAAGAGGAAAAACTTAAACTTTTATGTATTTAGAAAGATTAAAAATTAAACTTTAATATATTTAAAGATGCCAAAAATATTTAATCATATTTCTCATAAAAGATAAGTAAAGATTTGTTTTGAGATTAAAAAAGGGTTTGAAATTCTTTTTTATGTTGTGTGATGAATAAAGGAGAAGTTAGGCATTTGTCTTTCTATTATCACCTTTACGATTGAATATGACAACATTGAAAAAAGTATAACATGGACAAACATAAGTTAGGAGGAAACCCTCTCGTAGATGATTCTTAATTTCAAAGGTAAATCTCTATATAATCTAATAATTAAATTGATGTTTGTAATATTTAATATGAAATGTTAAAATTCCATTTTATTTCCTTTAATATAGTGCTATAAGCATGTGAAATGAAAATGACATGTGATAAATATGACAAGTTAATCCATTTGCTACCTTAACAATTAACCTAACATTGTTAGTCTAAGGGATGAAAATGAATTTATTTCTAAAAGTAATCAAAGAAAAAAATAATTTTAAATTTGAGACTAAAAGAAAACTTTACTAAAGTTTAAGAAATTAAAACATATTTAACACAATTATATAACATTATTTAAACATGAAATATTTTTTTCATTTTTCTAATTTTTTGCCATTATATTCTAGACTATTTAACTTTATATAATTACTATAAATATTTTCTAACTTATTAAAATTTAAACTCATAAAATTTTAAAATAATGTTGTAATTGATTATTCATAATTATGCTAAATATTCAAATTTGTTTTTTTTTTAAAAAACTTGATTTTTGTTTTTTTTTTTTTAAAAATATTTTTTAATTTTAAGTGGATTGATAGGTAAGTCCATTGAATCCACCAACTTGTGGTAAATCAGGTCAAGAAAACATTTTTAAAACTTAGCAGATTAAGATATACACAAAGTGTATCCAGACTCAACACAAAACGAATTAAATTGAATCAATCAATTTATAAAATAGATCAAAGTGGATAAGATCCAATTTAATAGTTTTACTAACAATACAGTAAATTTATTTTTAGTCCAAAAATTATTTTTATTCACTACTTACAATTTCTTTCTCTTTTTCTAATCCAAATCCCCTCAAGTTAAATTGTGTTACAAGAGAAAACTAAGTATTAAGGGCACAACCCACGTATTTCAAGGATTTATAGCAAAATCTAAGCAAATCTAGCTGCTGCTATTCTTTTGACCAGGGAAAAAACTCATTCCATCCAGAAGCTGCAAGAATTTCTGAGAGATTTGGAAGGCTGTTTATTGGGTCTAAGATGACAATAAGAAAAGGCCATGCCAGCTAAAAGCCTAAATCTTAACCAAAACATTAAAATATGGTCAAAGTTTGGACCGAACTGCTTTACATTTTTTCTTAAAAAGAACAAGGTAAACGTTGTTACAAACTTAGAATTATAATCAAGTCGAGAAGTATTATTAACCCAGTTAAACTCAGCCCGTTTATCTAAGGTTTTATTCACGGAAACAAGCGTAATAATGTCTGAAGCACCAAAATTGCGAGATTCTAGTTAAACATATTGGATTGCGAGATTCTATAAAATTGCGGCCAGAATATTCTTAGGCAAACAACCCATTATGAATTAAGAGTGTAAGATGTAGTGATGTACTAGATACAATTTAATGGGACCCAAATCCACATAGAATAAGCATGATGAAGACAACTTAAAATAAGCACTAAGAAAAGACATAAATCATATAATTTAATTATATCTCCTTTAAAGGGAAATTAATACATCAAAGGAGCCCAAAATAAAAAAAAAGTAATTGTAAACATACTTATGGAGATTTGTGGTATGGTGAACTTGGATTCAGTTGATGTGTATGTGAATACCTATTGCTACAACCAAGATGGTAAGTATGCAGAAGAATATGATGGCATGAACCAAAATTGCAATTCCACTGGTGCTCATGTTTCCAAACTCAACCACTCTGTACCTTGCGGGAAATTGGAACAACAAACCCGGAGATAAGAGGATGAACAAAGCCACAGCAACAATAACTGGTCCCCAATCAGCTCCCATCTTCAATTCTTCACTCTTCACTTCTCACTCTCTTTGTTGTTGCTTGAGTGTGAAAATAAACCAAATAAGGACCATGTGGGGCTTTCTTAATAAGTAGAAGACTTCCTTGGTGGTTAAGGAGAAGATGATGCTAAACTTGAAGAGAAAAAAAGACAAGGGTTAAGGAGAGAAGAAAGGTATGTTACTTGGTGTGGCCAGTGGGTTTACTTTATGTGCCAGCCAAAAGAACTAGCTTTATTTTTATTTTTTTTTCCCTCATAAGCTTCTGATAATTGTTCGTCTGGGTGTCTCTTTTTCCCGATTGCTTTACTGTTTGTTCAAAGTGGGTCTAATTTATTTATTAAACTAAGTTAATTTTTTAAAAGTGGAAAGAAATGCGTGTGAAAAGATTGAGTTGTGGCATGAGACGACACTCTGGTAGGTTCCTTTGTGTTCAAAGCCCCAAAGCATACATGAATTTAGAAAAGAATGGAATGCATGAGCTATAAAAGAAGTGAAAGGAATATTTCGATCAGTCGTGTTCTGATATGATATGGACCTGTATTATATATTTAGGAGTTAGTGTTTTCAGTCCTGAAAATTTTCTAAATTTCGTTTTTTGTCATTGACTTTTAAAATTAACAGTGCATATTCATATATTTTGAAAATACTTAAATTTCAGTCTTGAAATACAGAGACTAAAATTTAGGTATTTTAAAGAATATTGAGACTAAAATTAGTGTTTTAAAATTAGGAGATTAATTAAACCTAAAATTTAAAAATGGTCTAGAGTCTAAAAAATATCATTTATTATTAAAACTTGGGTCGGCATATAACAGGTTGTTAAAATAATTGGATTTGGAATGTAGAATGTAGAATGGGTCATGTGGGACAGTAACTAATAGTTGGTGGCCCTTTAAGCTAGGCCCAGTCTTCAAGTCCCCCTACTCTTCCTATTTCCAAGTCTCATGAAATTAATCAGAATTATAATATCATTGGAAGATTCATGGGGGGAATTTGGAAGATTCATGGGTGGAATACTTGTTTGGAGAGAGAGAGACAGCACAAAGAGAAAAAGTGAGAAGCAAATAAACTCTTTGCATGGATATATAGACACGGTTACTATTAAATCATGGCGAACATCTTTTTAAGGATATTGTTACATTAATTATCTCCAGAATTTACCTGTAATGTTATGCCATGTAAAAGTATGCACTCTAATAATGGAATCTTATTCCTTCCATGATTGTATGTATATAATTAAAAGGTAAAATATATTTTTGTATATCCATAAATTTAATTTTTAAAGTTTTGATACTTAAAAATTCATTGGTTAATTTTCATCTTTACAAATTTTATTTTTTTAAAATAGTCTCTTTCATTATTAAGAATGATATATATATAATCATGTTGTATTATATATCATCTCACAATAGTGGTGGCAAAAACTTTTAAAAAAATAAAATTGATTAAGATAATAAAAAAAATTAACAAAAAGAAATTAAAAAATTAATTTATATATTTATAAAAA
>JAMLFT010007795.1:0-14415 GCA_026544285.1 Pachyrhizus erosus | reverse complement strand
AGAAATTTAAATAGTGATTAAAAACTAAAAAAAATATATTTTAAAATTAGAAAGACTAAAAATAAATAAATATTTTAGAAGAACTAAAACTGAATTTTTCAAATTTTAGAAAATAAAAAATATAGTTTACCCCCTAAAAAAATTATACAGAATTATTTCATAAAATAAAACTCTAATCATGTTGTTTAGGGTTTAAAAAATAAATACCACTGGACTGAACTATATATATATATATATATATGATATTGAATAAAATTATATAATTCTCTTAAATAAAAAAATAAAAAATATATAAATAGAGAAAACATAATTACAAACTATATATAAAAAGAGATAAGTTTGTCCACTTTACCAAAAAAATCATACAAAAAATAATTTATAATTAATTAATAATATACTATAATATATTTCCATTAAACTCGTACAAATAAGAATATATTTATCGTTATATAAAAAATAACATCCTTTGTTCTATTTTTGGTCTGTTTATAGATCAATAATGAGTATAGAACCCAGTCAATTCTATCCAACAAAATCACAATAATACTATTAAAAAAAGAAGAGGAAGCAGCACATATTTATTAAAAAAATTATTATTATTTTTTCACCACAAAACTCTTATAAAAGTTTAGCTAACTGTAAAAGTCGTTGTTTCAGGAAATAAGTAATAATCAAACAAATAAGGAAATTGCGTCACTAATTCATTGCATTGCATTGGAAGATAGAATGAGAAACAACAAAAGCGTATGATTTTCTATTCATTCAAAAACAGTTTACCTAATGGTGGCATCCATGCCCTTTATTCTGTCATCTCAAACTGCAAACTTGTTTCTAGCGCAGGACAAGAAACCAACATGGAAAACAATTGCTCCCACGTGCCAAAACTTGCTGTTAATCTCAAACACCTTCCTCCAATCTACCCCTTTCGAATCACCAACTCTAAGATTATCTATCTTTTTTGACAATTGGGTATCTGCAAATTTTGATTCTTTTTATTGGGTTCAAAAGATTTCTTTCTTTCCGTCTCTTTTGCAGGATAAGTTGAACAATTCTTGTAGCAGAGCTGCTGCTAAAGCTGTAAAGAGAAACCCCAATCTGGGAATGAAGATGGTTGCTTCTCATATAGACTTTGTCAAAAATCCCTCCTTGGGAATGGGAAACATTGTCGTTCAAGACACATCTTTAACCTCATCTAATCAAAAGATTGAGTCTTGTGGCAACACAACCTCTCCAACTCAGACAGAAGAAGGTGCAACACTATTGCTTTTGCGTTCTTTCACTGTTTTCTCCTTCAAGTACGCTGCTTCTTTGTGTTGATGTGAAGCTCTTTTTGGGTCACACCAATTGCCTATCCTTCGTCCTTATTCAAAATTGTTCTTCATTGTCTTTACTCATTACAATGATCTGGGTCTTCAAGTTGTTGGTGGAGAACCTTTGCGTTATTGATTTTAGTTCATTAAAACGGTTTTTGACTTAGTTTTGTCTCCTCTTCAGTTCTACTTCCTTCTTCCAAAAATAATTCTTTTATCAAAATTATAACCCCTTCAATTAGGTATGAAGAAAGGAATTGCTAGGTCTACTTTGTACGAGATCTGTGCTGCAAACCGTTGGAAACCTCCTATATTTGAATGTTGCAAAGAGGAAGGCCCAAGTCATAAGAGAATGTATGTCTACCAGCTACGTACCTCCTACTGAAAATTTCTACATGGTGGTGTTTAAATAGTGTTTGCATACAAATGACTGCTTATAATTATGATCAACTGACAAATAGTATGCTTTTAATGATGAAAGTTTCTGGAAGGCTACTTAGGCCACATTTTGCATGTTTGCAGTTGCAAGCTCGGATAAATCAGAATTGATATAAATCAACTATTAAAGTTTAGTTTCATTATATGCCAAAGCCGGTTCTATTAAAAGAAAAAGTGACTTTTCTCTGTTATGACTTATGTTATCCTGAACTACTATCCCAGTACACAA
Organism: Pachyrhizus erosus; assembly: GCA_026544285.1. Classification (NCBI taxonomy): domain Eukaryota; kingdom Viridiplantae; phylum Streptophyta; class Magnoliopsida; order Fabales; family Fabaceae; genus Pachyrhizus; species Pachyrhizus erosus. Next base: position 12,438 of record JAMLFT010007795.1, on the reverse strand, counting down.
TATGAGGTGGAATAATGAACAAGTATCATATTCTATTTCTCAATTGCACAATTTAAGTCAAGATGTCGTATATAAACAACTTATAGCTTAGGTATGAAATGAAAAGTCTTAGAAATTGTAACGGCATGCAAATTTATTTCATTTCATTCTTGCTCACAAGATTTGTCGCATTTCATGCTGTATCCAGCTTGTGTTTATCTTGATCCAGTCATTGATTGCCATGAAAATTGTTCAATTACTTGACCAGGCGTCATCCAATATTTGAATAAACTTGAAACAAGTGTCTTTTATGATAGTAAATGCATGATATTCTTAAACTATTTTGCTTCGTCTATTTGGCACTCACGATGAAACTAAAGGAAATATAATTATAAATTTTCTTTTTGTTATTCTCAGCGACTAGTTGATGTTTATCAGGTTCACCTTCAAGGTTATTATTGAGATAGAAGCATCAAGAAACACAATAGAGTGCTATGGTGCCCCTCATCGAAAAAAGAAAGCAGCAGCAGACCATGCAGCTGAGGGAGCATTATTGTACCTAAAGTATATGGGATGTGTAATGAAAAATCAACAGATAAAAAGTAGATAATTGGATATCATCAACAGCCAAGACTTCCACTGCCACCAAATTTATTTCATTCTTCAGTGATACTTTCTAGACTCGGTTGCCAATTCTCAGAAGACCATACATTCTTAGGACCATTCCTTGTTAATGTATTGCCATCGCAAAGGTGAGCACTGCTTGATGATGTTCTTGTATCTTTTGCCATATCACTAACATTTGCTTTAGTCCTGCCGCCACTAAACAGGCTCACGAAGCAATTATCATGCGATAAGCTACCATTCTTATCATTGACATTTAGACTCAAATTTCTTACATCTGCTCCGATTTCAGATTTCTTGATCTTACTTTTGGAATGTTGCTTGTAGGTATTGGATTGCTTTGCAATGCTTTTTTTCCTGAAGACACAACACGTGGAGAGCATTCCATCATGTTCCTCTTTGTTGGATTGTGTGTTTTGAATTTGATAAACTGAAGAATTGATTGTAATTTCACGAGCAGGAGAAGGAGAAAGAGAAGGAGAAGGGGAGCTCCTTGGAGAAAGCCCTTGAAGCTTTCTTATTGTGCTATTTGGTACTACATAGTACTTTTGTCCAAGCATGAGCACGGTCTCTGGTTCAACAACTGCCCATGGTTGCTGGAACACATATGGATATGCAACACGGCATCTTGGATAGCGGCACATAATCTCAGCTGCAGTCACTGGTCTGTCATGGAGTTCAACATGACCACCAGGATGGACAATCTGGAGAAGCATGGTCTTTGAATTATTAACACAATTCCAGCTTGAAAATGGCATGGTTTCCCTGTGTATTGGGAATGCAGGGTGGGGTGGGAGAGGTAAAGATGGGAGCAGCCTGTTATAAACTCGTTGCGAAGAGTATATAAGTAGTTCATCAAGGTCAAGTTGGAAATACAAATACAAGACACGCGGTCTTGGCTGTTAGTGATCTCGTTCATTGGTAGCATCGTAACAATTGTCTTCTATCGGGGCATAGTAGATTTAATTTGTACTATTTTGCATATGCTTCTCTTGTTTTCTTTTACTAGAATGCATTTTATACCCTACTAAGCAGACATTTTATATTGCATTATTTTTTCACCATGGAACTATACAGGATGCCCCATTCCTTCGTGTATACGCTTTTGACTTGCTGGAGCCACATCATATCTCTCATTTTGGGTACAGCATAGTAGAAATGATCTGGAGTGTGTATAAATGATAAAATGGGCCAATTTAGATAAGCTTTATCACTGTATTTATAAGAGAAGAAAATGAAGTAAATAAAAATTATAAGTCAAAACTAATTTATGTAATTCAATTTTTGAAAATTAGCTGAAAGAACTTTTAGAGAAGTACACAAGTTTTTATTAAGAAGTTTATTTAAATCCGGTTTATATACTTAGAAGCTAAGCATAAGTTATGGTTACGGAATCATGATGAGCCTTCTGTTAGTTAAGATTTATGTATTTGTTGGGAACAAGAAGCATCTCTGGTACTCTACTAGAAATTTACACGTACTAGCGCAAATTATCTATCTATGATGGCAGTGACTAAGTTTTTCGTGCTTAATTTAGATAATCTCTGTTAAATGAACATTATTGCCAAAATAGTATCACAAATATCCTAATCAGATCCATTTAGAAGTAATAACGCATATGCTTAAGTTGAGTAAGCAATTGTTTGTTGGGAAAGTGACTAAACTCCTTGAAATTAATGATTACGAAGGAACATGAGATTCTTACAAAGGTCAGAGGAATTTTACATTCTCCACGCGTTCATATTTGTGGTAACCAGACCAATAATTAAGCATGCGGGTTAATTTATTAATAGTACTCAGCACTCAGAATCGTTAATCTCGAGAAATTGTGTATACATAAAAAATAAAGTCAAGACGCAATCTTGGATTATATTTTCTCTGTTTTGTAGCTCGTTCTTGTTGTTCCCCATTAGTTTGACTTGAAATCAAATCAAATTTGCATGTCCTGTTCTTATTAGATTGCTTATTGATAGCTAAAATGCCAAATTGGCTGTGTTTCGAATACGCCAGATTGGAAGAACGTGTATCCAGTCATGAGTTTGATCCTAGTAAGGATTCTCACTTTCATGTCTTTTTATCAACTATCAAATGAGACAATACTGTGAAAAATACTTAAAAAAAAAAAAGGCAATCTTAACTCTTCATCAAACAAAAGAAATAAGAACCAACATGTGTTGGTTTATCTGTTTAAGTGGCGAAGAGCTTTTCTTTTCTTTTTTAAAGGTGTCAAATTTGAGTCTATTGAACAGTGAAATAAGTATAAGAAGTACGTTGTGCTCTTAAATGAGTTTATTTAACTCAACTTGAATAAGTCACAATCTAATTTGATTTCCAGAAATTGAGGGTCTTAAAAATAAAAGGAAAAACGAGTTTGAAATTTGTGGAAGGCTTCCTATTTTCCAACTTCCACTTTGGTTAATAAATCAACAAGATCTACGTAACCTTTATACATATATGGTATAGGACTGACTACTAAGCCATGTAATCTCTAATTTTTTAGTATCCCGTAACACTAAACTTCAAACCACAGCCAATAAACTGACAGAGTATACAATAAATAAGCCTAAACATGATTTTCATGTTCATATGTCACGAAAGAAGACTAGAAGAGAAGTCATGGTTGATGAGAGAATAATTCTTCCATTCTTTCAACAAAGAACCAATATAAATTCTCAAATCCAGATCGGCCAACTGTTATCGGATAGCATCCACTTCACTTGAAATTTTTTGATTTCAAAATATATGAAAACCTTGGATAGTAAAGAAAAAAGTGGTATGTTGTGTTTTCAAGATTGGATTTCATATTCGAATGAACCTCTTAATAATTAGAAAGTGGGTTTTTTATGTCGGGTTTAGCATCGAAAAATTTAGATAAGATCCAATCCAATATATAAGTTAGTTTTTTTTTTTTTTTAAGATTAATGATTTATATATTGACAGTTACATTCGTCCTGAAACGCATCTTTTAGCTAGACAGCCACCAACATGATTTACGACTAAAAGAAGAACCAAATCACAATCACGAATAATTACAATTGGATATTACTCTTTGCAATAGTAATATTATGTTAAAAAAAGTGCACAAATACCATAATTGAAAATGGAAAGCACGATTTTTCAATATCAATGAGAGTTCTCTGAGCTTATTGGTTCTGTAACTCTTAGGGACCCTCCAAGCTCAACAGGTACCAAAGGGATAAGAGAGTGCAACACATCTGTTATTAGTGGCCTGTAACTTGGTTCTGCTTGCACGCAGAGTACAGCCACCGCAGCAACCTGTAGAATGTTAACATGAACTCAAGATATAGCATTTATCACTAAGCAGGAAATTTGTGATTAAGCCGATTCTAGTCAATGAACCTGATATAAATGTTTCAAATCCATTGTGTCTCTGATAACAGGATCCAGAATACTTGGTAGCTTCGATCTGTCAGTTAGCTGAGGCATGGCCTGCAAGTTGAAAGTTGTAACCATCATGTACTGCAGAACTCAAGTTATCATTCAGATCTCTCCATTAACAAGGCATGAGAGAAAACATACCCATGATACGATGGATTGATATTGGTTGGAGGTCATGTTCTCCATGGGTTTTCTCCCTGTTAGGAGTTCTAGAAGGACAACCCCAAAAGCATAGACATCACTCTTATCAGTTAGTTTACCTGAAAATCTTGCTATTGTTATATTCGTTTTGAAGGGAAATGAAAAAAAGAAAAAGATCAAGTTCCATGGTTCTAGTTAGCGTAAAGTGATTACAATGGGAAACAATTCACTAGTGTATCCCTTTTTCCCAACAAAAGTAAGTAGTATTTGTACAATAACCAAAATTATTCCAGTTTCCCACTCGGCTCCATCTGCTACATTAATCATATTTGACATCATTAGGATCTACCAAGTTTTATTTAATGTGTTCCACAAAAGTTTTCTAAGGCTGCGTTTGAATGTCTAACAATGAATAGAATGGAATATGCATGAAGGGAACGGAGTAGAATAGAATGGAAGGGAACAAAGTTACCAATCCATTGTTCGGATATTTTATCCTGGAATAGATGTTTCCATTCCCATGCCCTCCAAAATTGAAGGGAAGAAAGAAAAAGAAGGGTTTATTCCGTTCCATCCGGTTACATCATATTCTATTCCACTTCATTTCATCTCTTTTAATCAATTCAAATATTCTTATAGGTCTATCGGCTTCCTCTATTCCTCTTATTGGATTGTATCCCTTTAAAATACTGTATATTATAATTCACTACAAAAAAAAATAAGGAGCACTGAAGCATCTCAACAGAAGGTTGAAGGGTATACGGAAGTAATGTTTCTAAGGAAAGACTAATACTACAACCACCTGGTTCAAGAAAGAAGCAACAGTGTAACAAGGTTAATGTTATGTCTTTTAATGATAATAAATATTCTTGTATACCATGTGATATGTACTCTGGGGCCACATATCCTAAAGTTCCTGACATCTTCATGTTCTTGTGTTGCATTCCCGAAACCATAGCAAATCCAAAATCTGATAACTGAATCACAAAACACAGTAAAGGAAAGTAAATATTATACTTAACTAATTGACAACATGAAAGATGAGCACGTCGATCACAATCTAACCTTGGCACTAAAGTTAGAATCCAGAAGAACATTAGAAGATTTTAGGTCTCTATGAACCACAAGAGGATTGTTGTGCTCGTGGAGATATTCTAATGCTCTAATAGACAAAATATGCATTAGACAACATAGATAAGACAAGAGGCATTAAATTGGTCTTAAGTAGAATAAGCGTCATAAACTCACCTGGCAACATCAACAGCAATTCTTAGCCTGAGATGCCAAGTTAAAGATGACCCCTGATTATGCCCTACAATTGTTGATACCAATGAGCAACATATGATAATTAAGTTCCCATTATAAGATTTTTTTTCTTTTATCTTTTCTTGATCAACATTAATGAAAAATGTACCATGCAATTGAGTTTCCAGAGATCCATTCTCCATCAATTCATAAACAAGAAACCTCGATTCTCCATGAATGCAATAACCCATAAGTTTTATGATATTCTGATGCCGGATCTTGCTCAACCAACTCACTTCATTCTGCAATTTAGTGCAATAACTAAAGGTGAAATCAGCAAAGGGAAATATCAATATGATCCCAGGAAATACATATTCTAAAGGACCATCACCTCAAACTCTCTATCAGCTTCACTATCTGCTTTCTTCACAGCTGCCTGAAAATGTTCATCAAAACGAGCTCTGTATACAATTCTAGAACCACTCTCTATCATAATATTACTGGTGCTAAAGCTGTTTGTAGCAGCCTCTAACAGTTGATAGTCAAAAATAGCAACTGAACTCTTCTTATCTGCCATCCTAGAGTAGTTAAGTTGAGCATTAACCGAGCTTAAGGTTTCCCCTTTTGCAGCCTCTACAAGCTCAATAAATAAATGAATGAGTGGAAAAGGAATTTTCTATGCCTGCACTACCTCTGTGCAAAGGCAAAAAGAAGACCCAGATAAAAGTTTCACCAGAGAAAATAGTCATACCGATGGTTTCTTGGCTTTTACTTCTGGAGCATCTTAAGTTTTTACGTCGACGGAACCAGACATATAACAAGAATAGGAAGACTCCACCAAGAAGAGCAGAACAAGCAACTAGTGTGATTAGAATTCTCTTATTCAAATTCTGGTTGTGCACTGTTCTAACCTCCGGAATTGCTGTTTCAATATAAGACAACACTAAAACTCATTAAGCAGCATATACTGAACTTATATAAGAATTCACATCAACTAAAATGTTGATGGGGGATTACAACTCATGAAACTAAATTTAATATGAACAAGTTGGTAAAGAGGTGACTCAATAAAGTGTTTGGAATGTCAATTCAAAATTCTCAACCATTAATTCAATTGTGATTTTAAGACACAATAAATTGAGAAGTAAAAGGTTGATTACTGGAATGTGTGATGATAATTTCTAAGGGAGTTGACTCTTGAAATTATAATAAGCAATCAATTAGTGCTTATTCAAGAAATCTTTAGAAGTCCTTAACCACATTATAAATAGAGGTTCTTGAGGAGAGAAGAACCATCCAATTTGAAGAGGGGTCATCTGCCCCAACAAAAGAGACATGACTCTAGAGAAGTGAGATAGTATTTATTTATCATTCTTTGTAACTTTTGAATTAGAGACTGAAGTTTATAGGGTGATACACTATTTTTTTAGATATTTCTATTTGTGGTGTTGTTTGTGTGTGCTCTATCTTTTAGTCCATGTTGTGTGTGCGGGGTTTTTCCTCAGCAAAAGTAACATGTTAATGTTTATTAAGAAAGCAAAACTGAGGAAACAATCTTATTTGATCAGAATTTACCACTACCAATGAAGGGTTTATTATTTTCCATGGACTCGAGAACCAAACAATGCAAAATTTACTGCCCTTTAATTTAAAGATTGCATTTTTCAGAAACCACGCTCGTATATATCATGAAAATGATGACACCAACCATAACTCAAGGAAAATTCGTCATGAGAGAGAAAATATGAAGTAGAAACAGTACAGTGAGGTTTTGTAGTTTGGTGTTTCAAGTTCAGAATTTTGTAGTGTTTAGAACCAATGCTAACTTAAAAAAGGCACTACCAAATATGGAGAGAGTAGAAACTCAAAAGAAGGTTAAAAATAAACTCAGGAATTGTTGGTAGAGTACCTGGAGATTCAGCTTGTGCATTTTGAGAAACAGAAATGGAGGATGCAGCATGAAGAATTGGTGAGGAAAGAGAAATGCTTAGCACCCAAATAGGCAGGAGCAGAACAAGAAGATTCATCTGGGGTGTCCTTATTCAAGGAGAGTGAGACAGAGAGGGAATGGAATAACTTGTTGGCAAGAGAAGCTTCTTTCTTTTCTTGTTCGATTTTGAAACAATTTTTTGGCAGTGCAGAAATGGACAAAGTCACAAAGGTTCTTCTTTCAGGAAAACCGAGAAAGCACTTTTTAATCCATTTTTAATTTGATGATTGATGAACGATGATGGGAGGAGAGAGTCCATAATACGGAGAGAGAGAGAGAGAGAGAGGGAAGGGCAATATGGAACCTGAAATCACGTGGCAGTTATCTAAAGGTGAGTGAGGAGAGTTCAAAAGTTATTGGGACACACAGGGTTTGTGAGATGTAGAACCTGCATGTGGGTCATCACCATTTATGCTACTACACCAACAAAAATTAATGTAAGGATTTTCCTAAGGTGCTTGCTCTTTGCCTTTGCCAACTTTTGGAACATAAAGGTCCAAGCCTTCTCTTTACCTATTTACCTCTTCTTTTTTTCAAATAATAGACTTGTCCTCTAACTCCTTCAGGGTCCCCATGTTTGGGAATTTGTTATAAAAGTAGAGTGCCCATTGAACGACATATTATACTTTGTCATTTGTTAATGGATTGCAATTAAATTTTCGTATCTTGGCATTGGAACACTTGGCATTGTTTATATAAACAGTATCGTTTATATAAGTAACTTCTTTTGAAATTTGTTAAAAAAAAATATACTTTTTCAAATTCTGAAATGAGAAAAAATAATAAATTATAGGACTTACAAAATAAAATTAAATATTTATTTTAATAATTTTAATATTAGAATAAAATTTTATCTAAAACACTTAAATCCATATTATATAATAAAATCTAAGATAAATAACAAATTTAAACAGCTATGTATTATAGATGCTCAGCAGAAGTTGCCATGTATGTACTCCATCCCGGTGACCAGTCTTCATTAGCATTTTAGCTAAGATTAGACTGTCGCAATGTCAGCTGTAATTTTCACGAAACCATACAGCTCACCTGGAAAACCCATTGCTGATGAAAGGTGGGGAACCAAAAAAGAAGTATAATAAACTAAAGGAAAATAAAACAGAAAGTTAGCCATAATTATAGTCATGTAATGCATATTGTATAATTACTTTTGTCTAGGAAGGTGGAGGAAAATTTGTGGGACGTGTGATAACATCACATATGTCACGTGAACTCTTTATCATAAAAACCATCGAATAAAAATGAGGAAAACAGACAAAATAAACAAATTGGTAAGCTATGGTTCACTTTGTGCCGTTATAATCGTAGGTCAAATATGCTAGTGTTTTCTTTGTGGGTATATACTTATGTTCATCAAATGATTAATCATTATAATAGTTAATTAGCCCTTGGTCTACTTGATCCTGCCTTAAATATCCCGTAAACTGTTGTTCTTTTGCACAATTATATCTTAATCCATCCATATAGGTATAAAAAGGTCTTGTTAGTCGGTCTCTAAATATTTGATTAAGGAAATAAAAGACTTTTTATTAAAAATTATATAAAAGTGTATTTTAGAATTAGAAAAACTTTTTTTTTTACTAATTCTAATAAAATATTTTTTATTTTATTTTCTTAATTAGTATCCTTGAAAAACTAATTAGCATTTGTCTATATTAAAAATATATTAAATGAATCATTTAATGTTATTAATGAAGTTTCTATATAATATATAATATATAAATAAAAGCATTTCATTAATAACATTAATTATTGTATTTATGAAATATAATTAATTTAGTAATATTATTAAATATTATATATGTTAAATATAAATATACATTACGCTGAATTTTAATAATAATGTAAATATGTTTATTAAATTTACCACTTTTCATATAAATTTATAAATTAAAAATATATTATTAAATAATAATAATAATTGTAAAAGTACATATATACACTTATTTTTGTGGTAAAAATTGTGATGTATAAATAACATTGCTTTATGTAACATCTTGCATTTTGGCAATATATATATATAATTATATTTTTAGAATTTATTCTTATTTATTCGTGGTTTAATCTATTGAAAATTTAATTTATAGAAATAAGATGTTGTTATTAAGAATCTAAAATTTTAATAGAATAAAAAATATAAATTTATAGAAAATAGTCCATGAAAGAATAAGAATAAAAAATAGAAATTTAGAAGAATTAGAAATAAAACGAGGATAGAATTTATAGAAATTAAAATAAATTTTTATGAGATTAAGAAAAAATTAAATAATTATTTTTAAGATAAAATTAATTAATTCTTATCCAAATAAATAGATTTTTATGAAAATAATTAATTCAGTAGAAGAAAATATAATTAAAATTATGAGATTTTTGGAAGAACTTAAAAATATAAAATAGAATTTATAAAAAATTAAAATAGAAAATAGAAAATAAAATAAAGAAAATAAAAGGAAAAAGCAAGAGAATAAGAAAACGGGAAGAAGAGGCGCTGCTGGGTTTTGAATCCACAACCTTGGACAAAGAGAAGAAAGCAACGTTATTAGCCAACTGAGCTACCCACGTGGGGTAACATTAAAACGAAATAAAAAGTATAAGTAATAAACGCATTGAGTTAAATAAGGAAAGTAAAACGCGAATTGAGAAAAAGGTGGAGGACAAATTAGAAGGCAGGAGCGCGAAGTTTAAAGTGAATATTGGGTACAAGGTTTGTCATTTGACCGCTAGGTCCATCGCTGTTATTTTTATGGATTAAAATCCATTTAACCCTTCCCAAAAACAATAAATCGCCATGAAAGCAGCTCAGTCATCTTCAACCTCGAGCCAAATTTTTGACTCTAAAATTCTTTGAACCCTAAACACCCCATGCTCTGCTAGTGCCACCCCTACCACCGCCCTAGCCTAGGAAAGTTTTGTCATGAAGGAATCGAACCACAAAGGTTTATATAAAGGAAATCAAAGCTTGAAAACTAGAAAATCACAAAGAACTTCGACCTTAAAATTCTCTCGTGCTTCTTCACCAAATTGCTTTAAACTTGTCCCAATATATTCAAAATTTCCCTATGAACCTTTTTGTTGAAGAAATTTGAAGGATAACGCTGTAGAGGAGTCTAAGTTTCACCGTTAACGAATTGAAAAATTTTCAATTGAGGTAGAAGGAGTTATCATTTCTCAAAATTTTGAGTACAGTTACATTCTATATGTTTTCAATTTGAATTCTGCACAATTTGATGTGCTAATTCGCGTTAAACTTCCTTAATTGAATCGGAGTTCATAGAACTCGAACTCTGTAAAAATTCAAATTCAATAGCCTTAATCTAAGCCTAAATTGATCAATTAAAGATTAGAAATATTAGAGTAAATATGAACGAAGATTTTCGAGCAATTTATATACCAAAAACATGAAGGGAATCAAAGTTCCTAAATTTAAAAATTCTCTAGTACAAAGACCAGAACCAAAGGATGAAGATGACTAGTAAATTACCATTTTGCCCCTCCTTTGAAAATGACCAAAATACCTCTATATTGTTTTTCTTTATTTCTAAGTCATTTTTGCTCATTTTAACATCAAAATAAACCTAGTGATATCCTTACCCTTGTACCAGAGAATGAAAGAAAGTTTTCTCAAAAAATCTGATTAAAAATTAAATTATTTTAAAAATTTCAAAAATACCACTAAAAGAGAAAATTGAGATTTTAAGTCCGTTTTTAATCAAAAATTTGAGAGAAAAATTTTAGGATCTATTTATGGACATGCATAGAATTTTAAAATCACTTTTGAATTTTAAAATCCTTAAAAATAAAATTATATTTTCAAAATGACCATTTTACCCCTAATATTTAAAAGTAAATATTTTTGCTCTTTTAGGCTATTTTAATTTCTATAAAATAGCCTAAGTACCTTGTTGCATAAAATAGAATCTATCATAAAAAAATTTAGGGTTAAGAATCTAAAATAAAAATTTAAAAAGATAAATTTTTACAAAATGACCAAAATCTCTCTAAGATATAAAATAAGGATTTTATTATTTCTAAGTCATTCTAAATTCAGGAAACATGATTTTATTCATTTCTATTAATATTAAAACTTATTCAAAGATTCTAGGTTAAAATAACAGAAAAAAGTTGAAAAGAGATAAATATTTTTAAAATGACTAAAATATTCTTATTATATACAATTTACCTTTAATTTTAAATTGGCCTTTTTATTCCATTTTTTTTTTTTGCCATCTTATAAATATGAAGTATGGATAAGAAATTTGATCGACCTTTTTTAATAAGTTTTTTTCCTAATCACCTTTTTATTATTCACACTACTGGAAATAAAAACTTTATTTAAAGAAATGAAACTCAATTCTATTTTATTTAAAACCAACACTTCTGTCATTTTTAAAACCTACTTGGCACGACCAAATACAACAGTAATCATTCACACGATCGGTGATAAATATAAGGGAAAATTGCATGGACGCTACTTGAGGTCCTTGATAAACAACAACACTAAAAACTCTTGCAAAATACACTTACTTTTCTTGAGATAAGTAAATAATAAATTTAAAATTCTGATATTTTCTCCATCTATATATATACTATAATGAATATCAAATTCTCCTTGGAAATGTACAAGACACAAGCTGAAAAGAGAAATTAATGAAAAAAATATAATAGAAAGCCCAAACCTCCAAAGAAAAAGCAATTTACTGATTACTAATAATATATAATAGTACTTTTGAAAATCTGTGTGCATCATGCCTCTACACAGTACATTCTTTCTTAAGAATCATGGCAAGCAAAGTTATGAAAAAAAGTTTTGTAGGTGCCTGCCATCAAATAATTACTTTCTCCGATAATTATTATAAAGTGTAATTGACTAATTTATTAAAATTAAAAAATTAATTATTTTAATTAAGAATATTAAATTTATTTAAAACTAATATTTTTTAAAATTATCTATTAAATAAAATTAATAATTATTAATAAGTCACATTTTTTAACTAATTTAATGATAAATTTTTTTATAAAAAATAATTAATATATAAAATATT
>JAMLFT010007794.1:0-14417 GCA_026544285.1 Pachyrhizus erosus | reverse complement strand
GTTTCTCTCTGGAACTCTAAAGTCTAGTTCCTCTTGTTCCTTATCAAGACCTTGAGTCTTGTGGCGGAATTCGAATTCTCCTTATCTTTCTCTTAGGAGAAAGTGACGGATCCATCTCTAAACTTCTTCCATTTCTAAGATTTTGAAGCATTTTCAAGAAGAATGCAAAGATCCTTGGAAGAATTGTAACAAGTAGTACTAGTAGTTGTAGTAGCAATAGGAGTAGGAGTAGCAGTAGTACTAGTAATTGTAGTAACAATAGGAGTAGGAGTAGTAGTAGTAGCAGTAGTAGTAGTAGTAGCAGTAGTAGTAGTAGCAGTAGCAGCAGCAGCAGTAGTAGTAGAAGTAGCAGTAGTAGTAGTAGTAGCAGTAGCATTAGTAGTAGTAGAGGTAGCAGTAGCAGTAGCAGTAGTAGCAGTAGTAGCAGTAGGAGTAGCAGTAGTAATACGATTAGCAGTAGCAGTAGGAGTAGTTATAGCAGTTGTAGTAGCAGTAGGAGTACCAGTAGCATTAGTAGTAGGAATAGTAGTAGTTGGAGTATTAACAGTTACAGTAGGAGTAGTAGTAGTAGCAGTAGTAGTAGCAGTAGCAATAGCAGCAGCAGTAGTAGGAGTAGTAGAAGTAGTAGCAACATTAGTAGTAGTAGCAGTAGCAGCAGCAGCAGTAGCAGTAGGAGTAGCAGTAGCATTAGTAGTAGTAGCAGTAGCAGTAGCAGTAGAAGTAGTAGTAGCAGTAGCAATAGTAGTAGTAGCAGCAGCAGTAGTAGTAGTAGTAGTTGTACGAGTAGTAGCAGTACCAGTTGCAGTAGGAGTAGCAGTTGGAGTAGCAATAGTACTAGCAGTAGCAGTAGTAGTAGCGGTAGTAGTAGTACCAGTAGCAACAGTAGTAGTAGCAGAAGTAGTAGTAGTATTACTAGTTGTAGTAGCAATTGGAGTAGTAGTAGCAGTAGCAGTAGTAGGAGTAAGAGTAGCAGTAGCAGTAGTAGTAGCAGTAGCAGTAGTAGTAGTTGTAGCAGTAGTAGTAGTTGTAGCAGTAGTAGTAGCAATAGTAGTAGCAGTAGCAGTAGTAGCATTAGTAGTAGTAGTAGTGGCAGTAGCAGTAGCAGCATCAATAGTAGTAGTAGCAGTAGCAGCAAGAGTAGCAGTAGTTGTAGCAGTAGTAGGAGCAGTAGCAGGAGTAGCAGTAGTAGTAGCAGTAGCAGTAGGAGTAGCAGAAGGAGTACCAGTAGTAGTAGTAGTAGTAGTAGTAGTAGTAGTAGTAGGAGTAGTAGTAGTAGTAGGAGTAGCAGCAGTAGTAGGAGTAGCTGTAGTAGCAGTAGCAGTAGCAGTAGGAGTAGCAGTAGTAGTACAAGTAGGAGTAGCAGTAGCAGTAGCAGTAGTAGGAGTAGCAGTAGCAATAGTAGTAGCAGTAGCAGTAGTAGTAGCAGTAGTAGAAGTAGTAGCAGTAGTAGTGGCAGTAGCAGTAGCAGCAGTAGTAGTAGCAGTAGTAGCAGTAGCAGTAGGAGTAGTAGTAGCAGTAGGAGTAACAGTAGCAGTAGTAGTAGGAGTAGCAACAAGAATAGCAATAGTAGTAGCAGTAGCAGTAATACTAGTAGTAGTAGCAATAACAGTAGTTGTAGCGGTAGTAGTAGTAGTAGCAGTAGGAGTAGCGGTAGTAGTAGCAGTAGCAGTAGTAGTAGAAGTAGTAATAGTAGTCGTAGCAGAAGTAGTAGCAGTAGCACTAGCAGTAGCAGTAGCAGTAGTAGTACTAGTAGCATGAGCAGTAGCAGTAATAGTAGGAGTAGCAGTAGCAGTAGTAGTAGCAATAACCGTAGTAGTAGTAGTAGTAGCAGTATTAGCAATAGGACCAATAACAATACGAGTAGCAGTAGCAGTAGTAGTGGCAGTAGCAGTAGCAGTACGAGTAGTAGTAGTAGTAGCAGTAGGAGTAGCAGTAGCAATAGCAGTAGTAGGAGTAGCAGTAGAAGTACCGGTTACAGTAATAGAAGTAGCAGTAGTAGTAGAAGTAGCAGTAGGAGTAATAGTAGCAATAGTAGTAGCAGTAGTAGTACTAGTACTAGCAGTAGTAGTTGCGGTAGTAGTAGTAGCAGTAGCAGTAGTAGTAGCAGAAGGAGTACCAATAGCAGTAGGAGTAGTAGTAGCAATAGCAGTCGTAGTATTAGTAGCAGTAGCAAAACTTGCAGCACTAGGAGTAGTAATAGTAGCAATAACAATCAGAGTAGTAGTAGCAGTAGTAGAAGTAGCAGTAGCAGCAGAAGTATTAGTTGCAGTAGTAGTAGTAGCAATAGTAGTAGCAGGAACAATAGCGGTTGTAGTAGAAGTAGTAGCAGTAGCAGTAGTAGTAGCAGTAGCATTAACAGTAACAGTAGCAGTAGGAGTAGAAGTTGTAGCAGTAGTAGTACGAGTAGCATTAGCAGTAGCAGTAACAGTAGTAGTAAGAGTAACTATAGCAGTAGTAGTAGCAGTAGTAGCTGTAGCAGTAGCAGTAGGAGTAGCAGCAGCAGCAGCAGTAGGAGTAGCAGTAGTAGCAACATTAGCAGTAGTAGTAGTAGTAGAACGAGTAGCAGTAGGAGTAGCCATAGCTGTAGCAGTAGCAGTAGCAATGGCAGTAGCAGTAGTAGTAGCAGTAGTAGTAGTAGGAGTAGCAGCAGCAGCAGCAGTAGTAGTAGTAGCAGTAGTAGTAGGAGTAGTAGTAGTAGTAGAAGTAGCAGTAGTATGAGGAGTAGCAACTGTAGTAGGAGTAGTAGTAGCAGTAGTAGTACTAGCAGTAGGAGTAGGAGTAGCAGTAGAAGTAGTAGTAGTAGAAGTATTAGTAGTAGTAGCAGTAGCAGCAGCAGTAGCAGTAGCAGCAGTAGTAGTAGGAGTAGCAGTAGTAGTAGCAGTAGCAGTTGTAGAAGTTGTAGTAGCAACAAGTGTAGTAGTAGCAGTAGGAGTCGTAGTAGCAATAACAATAGTAGTAGCAATAGTAGTAGGAGTAGCACTAGAAGTAGCAGTATCAATAGTAGTAGCAGTATTAGGTGTGGCAGTAGCAGTAGCAGTAATAGTAGAAGTAGCAGTAGTAGTAGCAGTAGCTGTAGTAGTAATAGTAGCAGGAGTAATAGTAGTAGCAATAGTAGTAGCAGTGGCAGGAGTAGTAGTAGTAGCAGTAGCAGTAGTAGTAGAAGTAGGAGTAGCAGTAATAGTAGCAGTAGTAGGAGTAGTAGTAGTAGCAGTGGCAGTGGCAGTAGCACTAGCAGTAGTAGCAGCAACAGCAGTAGTAGCAATAGTAGTAGGAGTAGCAGTAGTAGCAGTAGTAGTAGCAATAGCAGTAGCAGTAGCAGTTGTAGTAGTAGTAGTAGCAGTAGTAGCAGTAGAAGTAGGAGTAGCAGTATCAGTAGTAGCAGCAAGAGTAGCAGTAGCAGTAGTAGTACAGTAGTGGTAGTAGTAATAGTAGTAGTAGCAGTAGTAGTAGCAATAGCAAGAGTAGTAGTAGTAGTAGCAATAGTAGCAGTTGTATTAGTAGTAGTAGTAGTAGGAGTAGCATTAGCAGTAGCAGCAGCAGGTGTAGTAGGAGTAGTAGTAGCAGTAGTAGTAGCAATAGCAAGAGTAGTAGTAGCAGCAGTAGTAGTAGTAGCAGTAGGAGTAGCAGCAGCAGTAATAGTAGTAGTAGTAGGAGTAGCAGCAGCAGAAGTAGTAGTAGTAGTAGTAGTAGTTGTTGTTGTTGTTGTTGTAATTGTAGTAGGAGTAGTAGTAGTAGCAGTAGCAGTAGTAGTAGTAGTTGTAGTAGTAGTTGGAGGAGAAATGTAGTTTAATATTTATCCATAAGTTAAAACTAGGGTAGTTTAGTCAATCATTTTATTCCGACAATCACTAAGGGTGAGTGTATGTGGCCTAGTGTAAGTTAGAGTCTTGGGGAGACAACATTTTTATTACTTGAATAAATTTATAATCTATATAATGAGATAATGATAATTTAAATGATTAAATAAATAATGGGTAAATAGGAAAGATGAATTTGTAGGATCTAAATACGGTTAACTCAGATATTAGGCGAATAAAATAATAATAATAATAGTGTTAATGATAGACAATCTGAATTAATAGGAAAATGACTAAGATTAGAAAATAATTAAAAATCTTTACTTATTTTTTTTAAATTCCTTTATCTTTGTATTTATTTTCCCCCTTACTTAATACATGATTTTGCATTAACTTACTATTGATGGGTTAAACATGAGAATTGAGACTTGAAATCGTTAGGGCTGAATATTTTGTCTCTTTTACTAGAAAAGCACAACTTTATGTTTGAGACGTGTTCTGATAAAAGAATATGGTTGAATGTCTTAAGTGACATAAATTTTAACAAGAAGAATAAATTAGGGAATGTATGAAGTTTCCTTATGACAACAAGTCTCGGGCAAATGATGGTATCTCATGTATTCATAACTTATCAAAGGACTTGAATCTCAAAAAGAGGTAAGAGCCTGATTTGTACAAGGAATCAACTAAAGAGTATGAAAGATTGATAAATTCTAGGAGTGGACTTCATCTGATGACTTGTGTTGTGTTAGTACTTGAAATGAAGGCAGTGTCGTAGAGGTGGAGGAAGTAGTTGACAAATGACATGACATTATCACGTGTGAGAATAAAAAACTGGAATATTGAACGGGTTGACCACAACATGTACCTAAGGAATATCTGTAAGCTCCCAGTGAATCCTTGAGGGTAGTATAAGGTGCCAAGTTGTGATGACTTTGAGATCAAAGGGATTCACATAATCGGCTTAGCGTCCCCGACAAAGTGGAGCATTACCATGATTTGGTTGAGAGTATCCTGATTCGTTGTATCAGACAGGATATGTACTCCCGATTATCACCTAGAAAGAAAATCTTAGATTAAATAATACGTTTCGTGTAAGTCTTCTTGGAGATAAAAGTTTTAGAGGCATCAAGGGACCCTAAAATACGATTAGTAAAACATATTGGTAGGAGTGATGCGATGACGAAAGGGTACGCGATATTAGACATATTTTATTGTCATATTATTCTATACTTGTGTGTGCTTGAGGATGGATGACTCACTCTTACAACCCTCACTTTTCAAGCGTTAGAAGCGACTCTTAGCAGAATGATGAGGGTATACCTTGATAATCAGGGATGTCTTTCCAGTCAACGAGATGACAATAAATATCCACCTGACAAGTTTCAAAGTCTCAAAGATTACATGTGGACATTTTGTGATTTCCTATATAATATTTTGAATATTTTAGACTATGGTTGGAATGAATGTAAATTCTCCTATTAACACGCAAATGATAATTTGTAATTCAATTAACTTGTATTAATTGCATATTTAGATTTGCATACGAAATATACTTCTTTCAATTACCACTTAATGGGATGAATGATCATATTATTACTGTTTGTATATTATTATTGTCAATTTAATTTTCTTACTACAAGACTTTATTTTAGAAAGAATGATGAAAATTATTCTACATTTTAAGTTCAGAACAATTAAACATAGTTTATTTCTATAATAATAAAAAGGGTGTTACATGTATCTTGCAAATTAGAAATAGGACTATCAAAAGGAGAGAAGAGTAGAAGTAGAAGGACAATCATGTCATCTAAATCAAAGTGTAGATATAAAAATTTGTATATAATTAGAAGCATGATTCTAGAGGTAGCTTTAGTCAAGGGGTAGATATTAGAAATTACATATGATTAGAGGATAATTAAAAGATGTATTGTAGAAAGAGTGAAGACAAAATAGTCCACACTATTCAAAAGCACACATTAGTATCATTGATGAAGAAAGTTATGCATCAATACATTGAAGCACTAAATCTAAAGTAGGAAGTTCTCCAGAAGACTTGAAAGATTTTATAAGAAGAAATCATGCATATATCAACAAGTCATAACTAGAACATGCAATTAAAAGAATGAATATAAGAGTTCAGGCTTTATAGCCACAACAAACAACACAAGACATCTTGCAAAATAATCTTTAGAAGACATCTCATGACCATCTCAAGAAGAATAAGTCATAAGGGTTCCACTAAGGCCAATCAACTAAGCACCAATACTTATAATTCAAATTTGAATTAGAAAGGAAACAACTCTAGGAGATTTGTAGAAGACATGGAGGTGAAGAAAAGAGTTCAAAGATTTTAGTTATGTGTTAGGGCAACTCACACAATTTTTGGATGTTTGAATTCTACTCCAAATGGTCATAAAGACTATATCCAAGAATTATTTATAAGCATCATTAGTAGCTAAGTTCAGATAACTTATAACTTGCTTCTTGAAGATTTGTCTTCTTGAAAACTTAAAGCTCTTTGATGGATTTTGTTTCAACATTTTCCTTCCTCCACCACACCTAAGTTAGACAAAATTTTAAACTAGAGAGTTCCTCACAAAGAGTACTACTGCCTTGAGAGAATATAGAAGAGATAAGAGAAATTCCAAATAATAGTGGTGTGAGGAGAAAGAATGGTAAGAGTAGGTAGTTATAAAAATTTTATTAATATAAAATTTGCATCAAAGTTTTATTTTATTATAATAGACTGTAGGGTGGTGCAATTTTTCTTTGTATTCATGCATGTATCTTATAGGCAAGGGATTATGTGTGTAAGTATCTAATATCATAGTTGAGGTATATTAAGGTCTCAAAAAATGGATTTAGGGGAGGGACATTAAGTAATTAACAATCCAATTAATCTTATCTTAAGATTTCTTAGTCTTATTCTAATTCTACTAAATCTTAAATAATTGTGACAACTCATGTTAATTAAATCGTGAATTCAAATTATTAATTTTATTTATTTTAATTACTAACATAGTTTTCTAATTAGGTTACTAATAATTTATTTAATTATCTTATAAATTCTATTTATTTAATCATACAATTACACAAATGTATATATACACATTTAGATAGTATCATATGGAATTAAAAACAATAAGAAAGTATTAAAATAGAAATAAGTGCAATTTATGCGTGTTAGTTTTTCGTACATAAAACACTTTAAGGTTTTCCATAATTCCAATTGCATTGGTGACATCAAAATAATGAAATTCCTTACAAATTATACATATATAAATATATAAATAAATTTATATATGGAAAAAATAAGTCACTAAACATGCTAAAATATTAATTTAAAAATAAGTATGAATATGATAGATAAAAAAATATTAAAGGTTAACAAAAATTTTAAAAACACAATCATTGAAAAAAAAAACTCTTAAAAAAATATTGATGTAGAAGAATAACTCCTAAAAATACTCACATCTAATATACTTAATTTATGTAGAAAAAGAAATAATATATGTTCTTTAATCCTTATTAAACGAGTTAAGTTAAAAAAAATTTAAATATTTTGTGTTTCTTTTAACCAGACTCATCTTCTATATATAAATTATAATAGTTATATTATCAACAATATTTTTAGATGTTCTAAGGGTTATTAATTGTTACCACTCTTATATTTGATTTTTGTAATTACTTATTTCTTTCAATATGTCTTTTCAATTTTATCTAGAAATTAAATTTTAATATTTTAAAAGAAACTATCAAATAGTTAAAAATAATATTATATCATAATATAAATTATTTATTGTAAATCTAACATTCCAAAATATATTTATTATAAATTTTAATTATATAAATATAAACATTTATTCATTGTATGGCATAAACTAAAATACTAGATTAAGAAAAAGTTAACGATACTACAAATGCTTCTTATTTTATTTTAAAATAAAATATTGAAAAATTAGACATGATAATTTAGTCAATATATTTTTTATAATTTATAAAATAAAATTTAGAATAAATAAGTACTTTTAAATATACAAGTTACATTATAATTAAAATTTATAACAAATAAATATTTTTAAATATATAAATTATAATTTTAATTTACAATAAATAATTTATATAAGGTTTTGTAACTGCTTTTTATGGAAAAGTGAGGATAACAATTCTAGATATTGAGATCATGAACTAACAGGTCATTATTTTGAATAGAAATGGATTTAATCTCTTCAAGTATTAATGACTTGTCCTATTTTTATTTAGATAAATGACTATTAAGTTTCTAACTAAAAGGTTTTTTTATTCATCAAAATTAAATATAAATATAAAAAATTATAACAACTTACAC
Source organism: Pachyrhizus erosus (assembly GCA_026544285.1). Classification (NCBI taxonomy): domain Eukaryota; kingdom Viridiplantae; phylum Streptophyta; class Magnoliopsida; order Fabales; family Fabaceae; genus Pachyrhizus; species Pachyrhizus erosus. The sequence goes on along the minus strand of JAMLFT010007794.1, from coordinate 6,269 downwards.
ACATTACTCAGTTTAAATACAAAATTGGGCATAGTCCAACAAAGCCTATTAGTGCAACAACACTCCAATATTTCATATATATGCTTTGAATAAATTTTAATTGCTTTGGGCAGAGAAAGCATGCAAGTCAAATCAATAATAAGTTGACCTTTTTTCCTTTTTTGTTAAACTTTGATTGGTTCAATATTCTCCAAGCTTATGGCTGCGCTTGTTTTTGCGTTCAACCATGTTGAATGTCAAAGCTCTCTCACAAAAATTACATTCAACATGCCTTGAAATGTGATTTATGCAAAACAATCACACGCTAAATCATTTAGAGGAATGTTCAAATCTAGTAAAAGGTTGAGAAATGTAATGCTGCAAAAAATACGGTGGTCCTTTTGAGTAGAATGTGATTTTGGGTCAAAGAAAAACTTAAGAAATCTAATATATTCTATTACAATATTATTGTTCAATGAAGATTCAATTCAACCATGATAATATGTAGGATCATACAGGTGGAAATGGCAAGTCTAGTAAAAGAAAGAAGCCAACACAATCTTCAGAATCTAAGTCTGGTTGGACTGCAAGGAAATGCAAACCTCCACAAGATTTCTTAGCTGCTTCCCAAGCTTCAGCTTCACTAGTTGTCTCAGGAGTTTTCTTATAGGTGGAATATATATACCGAGTAGAAATTCCAACAGAAAGAATCAGGCGAGCACGAGCAGCATCTGCTTCGACAGCACAGACCTCCAATCCATTTATCAGAGCTGTGGCAACAAATGGAGAGAGTTTTCAGAATTTAGAAAACAAGTTTCTTGGATAAAAGATGTTTACAATTATACAAGGCATGCTAGTGATGATATGGCACACCAAGTATGCAAAAGCATTTCAGAATCAGGATAGCCAAAAACTTACAATTGTAGTAAATAAACTAGGTATTTAGGTCTCATAATTACTTGGTGAACCAAGTTGGCATTCTGCTATCCATTAATAAACCATCCACCCAGATAACATCCAAGATGTATAAACCATTAAGATTAAAAGCTTATTTCATTCCTTAGGTGACATTTGACCTAGCTTTCTTAGGCTTTACCTCTCCTTAAAAAGAGTTGCATCAAATCTAACTCTAGAAAAGCACTTAAAAATAAAAATAGCTTTTTCTAATGAACAAAAGCCCAAAAAACATTTAAGGCAAAAAGTCAAAAACAATTAGGCCAAACACTAGCTTAACCTTAGTTGTCCACAAATCTTACCGAAGACCTCAATCCAGGTTTTTTGTCAACAGTTTATAGAGTTATGCAGAAATAAATTCTGTAAGCTGATTCACCAAATTATGCTCTGAACTCTAATTGTTGTATATATGATGACCATATTTTTTCTTAACTAGCAAATTGTTCAATATATTTGTAAAACTGGATATACTCCAGTGCATTAAAAGTGTATGGTAACATCATCAGTGTTTGCAGTTCTGTGCTGCACACTGTTTGAGTTCAAGAGTCAAGACAGGCTTTTTAATTACTCAACAATTATAGACCTATCTATGCGTTGTAACTCAAGTAGAGAAAATATTAGACCTTGTTTGGATACACTTCTTAAACACTTACTAAAGATGAAAAGAAAAAGCAAAACGAATCACACTCCTTCCATAAGTTAAAATCAGCTTATGGACATTGGAGAAGTTAGATGAGAGAACTTCTATAAAAGTAGAAGTGCATAAGTTGATTTTAACATATGACGAGCTTAATTCATTTTACCTTTTTATTTTCTTTTCCTAAAAGTGTTTAGAGCGAAGTTTATTAAAATAGAGTCTAAATATTGTCTTGCAACTTAGTTATGCCTGGATTTCTAGTGGGAGTGTTCAGAAAGTATGTCTGAGAGTAAAATCAGTTTGAGCCCTTTGGGTCATGTTTGGTTATCCTCTAAAAGTATGTTTGAGAGTAAAATTTTGTCTGAAAACTCAATTTCAAAAAAATCAGAATTGTGATACTTTTGTGAACACAGTTTGCAAACTTAAGTTAAACACAAATTTAAGTTTGCAAACTTCAATTTAATCCAAACATGTACTATATCAGTAGCATATTAAATTGCTTGATATGAGTCAGACAGATTGTCACTACCTCCTTTAAATAATTGATTTCATGCATAAAAATCATTTAAAACCTTGGCAGTTCTTAATGAAATTAACGAAGAGGGATACAACAAGAAATATACAAGAAAATTGAAAATATGCAGTTTTGTACCTGCCAATGCTGTAGCATTAGAAGATGCAACAGATAGTCCTGGGATCAATGTCTTATCATCAATGTCAAGACCCAATAAATCAATATCTAGCCCAGAACCACAAACTCCTCTTTCAAAGGTCGACACCTCCTCTCGAACAGCTTTAAAATAGGTTATTCAAAGTTTAGAGAGGTATATCCTAGGAGAATAATTTAAAGCATTAAACATACATGTTAATAATCTTGTACTAGAAAAAATGAGGGATGAGACCGTTATAATTTATGTAACATTGCTAGTACCTAAAATCTAAAATAGTATAAATTAAGTAACAACATTGATAAATAAAATGAAAAACATGTGCCTTAGACCCTCAGTATCAGAAGAGAGAGAAAGAGAAGGCTATCATTCATTTGTCAAGCAATTGTGAAACAAATTGCATGGATGTTTCTGCCTCTATACCTGAGTAAGGTAATTGGACAAATGCCCATCTTTCCCCATAAAGAATGTCTGGAAGTTCTGTGGGAAAAGGATTATCTAGTGCTAAAAGAGGTTTGGATCCTTCTTGAAATCCAGGATGCTTTGTATATACAGTCTCATAGCGCTCCTCTAGCCATAGAATTATTGACACACACTGAAAAGGATCAGATGAACCACATAAAAACATATGCTAAGGCAGCTCAGATAAGGATATCCAAATTCAGTGAATCATTGCACTAAAAATAAGACGCTAACTATAGACCATGAAAATTTTATTTTCTCATTTTATGCACGCAAGTAACAAAGGCATTTCAACCTACATATACCATCCAAGGGGTGCCATTAATATGGGGAAACTTGCATACAGACCATACTCAGCTATTTTGAACCATTTAAATGAATTATCAATCACCAAACAAGAGTGAGAAGAAAATAAAAAGCATTATGAAACCTTTTAGAGACACTGCAATGGGGATCCTTGAAAGTAGCTCTGGTAATGGTGTAACCAAAAGATTCTTAAGTCTTAATCTTTTAGTTTTGTGTAACAAGTGCCTCTTGAAACATTTAAAAGCCGTGCATAATTCTTATTACTTCATTGTTAAATTGGAATTTCCTAAGGCAGTCAGGTCTTTATAGAGTTATATACACTAAATCAAATGACCCATGTGCTGTTCAGTTTGATACAATAACCTAGAATTTCCAATCTAAATAAGTATGCTTTGCAATTATTTGGGTCAAAAATTGACATATACATTACATGAATCCAAAAGTAAAATAACTGCTTTTGACAAAATATTGTAAATGTCAAATCTTCCTTGTTTCCATCACCTTTATTTCCCTACCAAAAGTGATTTAGTTAATAACGTGTTTTTTGGCTTCTGTCCTACAATCAACAAAAAACTACACCACAATTTAATATTGAAAAAGAATCAAGGGGAAACAAACCAAGTTTATACATGCTCTAACTTATATGTTTGGATTAAAGGAAATGGATGGAATAATACGAAGTTCCATTGTTTGAATTATTTAAAATAGGATGGAAATCATGGAATGGAATAGAATCCAACAAAACGCATTCCATACCATCCAATACCTCTCTAAGCTCTTTTTTTCGCTCCCCTCCAATTCGAGGGTTGAGATTAAATGGAACCCCTATTTTTTTTTTCCAAAATTCCACCGTAAAAATATTCAAACAATAAAATGAAAACTTTTATCCCACTCCATTCTGTTTCCCTCACCATTACATTCCAACATAGAGTATAACAACTTTTTCCTCCTCCCTTTCATATGTTGATTAGAGGACATAGACATATTCCATGATATGAAACCTATCATCAGCATCTTCACTTAAAGCCAAGTTAAGATCATATTATAAGATCATGTAGGTCCATTGCCAAATAAGGTCTCATTCATCAAACCAAACCAACTGAAACTCCTAAGGAATGAAATTTCACAGCCACGGTACAATTTGAATTTGAAATTATACATAAAAAAAAAAAAATACTGTATGGTAAGGGACCACCATGTCTTTATAGTCTTGGTCAATCTCATAACCAAGTTTTTCAATTTAAAAAAAAAAAAAAGTTAACAAAACTCAGATGTGTGTCACCTTGAGATTAACCAATAACATAGACATGTGTGGTTCTAAACCATAAAGTATTTTCTCCATGCATACCCGTTTACTAGGAACAGGCCTTATACGAAGCTCATTACATGCATTTGTAATAATTGTCTGCATCTGCGACCTACAAAGCAACAAAACATTTAATCAACAACATTCCATACCCCATAATTGGGTCCCCTGAAGTATAACACTCTAAAGTAGTCCTTAAACTAATAAAATTATATAAATAGCCTTTAAAGTATTAGAAATCATGTCACATAGTCATTCAAGTATTGAAAAATTCTTTGAATTAGTCCCCAATGTTAGTAAAATCTGACAATCCCATGTCAGCATCTGCGACTTACAAAGCAACAAAAGACTTAACCAACATCGTTCCATATTCCATAATTGGGTACCTCAAGTATCTCCTCTCTCTTAAATAGTTCTTAAACTAATAAAATTATATAAGTAGTCCCTAAAGTATTAAAAATCATGCTACATAGTCATTTAAGTATTGAAATTTTTTTCAAATTAGTCCTCAACGTAAGTAAAATATAACAATCCAGGGACTACATTGATGGAGATTCAACACTGATTACTTAATGCATGTTTGAATTGAAGTTGATAATGCTGTACACGCGTACCAATTCAAATTCAACGGATAAAAGTAAAATGAAAACAAAAACAAAGGTATGGATCCTTTGTCAAATTTACTTGTGCCTCAAAAGTACTTTTCCACCTACAAATCAAACATACACTTATATAATTTCATTAGTTTAAAGACTATTTATGATAGAAGTGATACTCAAAGAACTAAACTGATGGTTTATTCTATGTTACCAAAAATACAACACCACTCTAACATTACCTAAAGAATCGAATGTTTCTAGGCAAAGGCACACCCAGCTCATCACTAATGGCAACAATAGCATCCTTCAGTGTAATGCTATTAATGACGTTGTTTGGAAAGTACTTGGTGTACTGCAATGACAGCGTTTTGTCGCACACAACGAGCTCCCAAATCTTCTTCCCTCTAGCATCGAGAATGGGCCTGGAGCAGAAGTCCATTTCCCACTCCGTTATGGTCTGAGGATCAGTTTCTGGGTCGACGTAGCTCAATTCCGAAGTTGGGTCATCTTCTTCTTCTTCAAGAACTGCTTCAGGTGCTTCTTTCTGGGTGCTCTCGGACACTGAACGGGTTCGAAAGAGGAGCAGTTTGGGGTGGGTGTTGGAGGAAGTGGTGCATGGGATTGTGATGGGTTTTGATGGAGAGGTGAGTTTGGAATGTTTGAAAGTTGGGATTCTTATTCTGGCAGGGTTGAAGCTTAGAGTGGCCATGGCTGTTATGGTTATTCTGTTTGGAGACAGTGATTTGGTTGGGTGTGGAATGTGGTGGTGGATTGAGGTAGTTATCCTCTGCCACATGTTTCCGTTAAGGTAACGATGATATTATCCGAGGCATACCATTTGGCCTTCTTACAATGGGTCGTTCCTTTTTGGGCTGTGATGTTCAGTATTTTAGAAAAAGATAATCACACAAACACTGTGGGATCCAGAATTTAAGAAGATTTTTTTTTTTTTGGTTTTATTTTTACGGCGCTCACTGCTTGCATCTCACAAGTTTTATTATGCACTTTCTTTTAATTTATAATAATTTTCAAAATTTACAAATTTTCATCTTTTGTTTGTATGATCTTTTTTTCTTTTCATTATTGGATCGACGAATCTAGAATGCTAATAGGATTTGATATACGGATTGAGTAATATGCAACACTCTATTTGGGATTATGTTTTTTGGATTGTGATTTATGTATTTTTTTAAAATTTAATATGGAATGTCATTTTTAAAATAAAATATATATTTTATAACAATGACATTGAAATGGTTTTTAATTTAATTTTGAAATATTTTTATATTTATTTTTAAAATTAAAAAATGATTTGTGGATTTATTTTTTAATTTAAAAAAGACATTTGTATTATTTTT
>JAMLFT010007793.1:0-14418 GCA_026544285.1 Pachyrhizus erosus | reverse complement strand
TCTCAAAATTGTTGTTATAACATCTTTTAATATTATTATTTGACAAAAAAAACTAAAAAAATAATAATCTTTAAATGATCAAAATAAAAAATTAAGAACCAAAATAAAAAATATTATTTTTTAAGAATCAGGTTAATATTTACACTTTTTTTATATATATTTTATTATTTTTTTAATTATTTAAAAATATATAATTTCACTTCTTATAAGAAAAGTTATTATGTTAAGAAGAAATATTATGTATATTTTTAAAAAAAAAAATCTTAAAAGAGTGATGATGTAATTTTCTCATATTATTTTGCATGAAATACAATAGGTGTAATGGGGCATGTACTGTTGGGGAGATTACATAAGGAAAAAAACTTGGTCTTTATTTATGATGTATGCGCACATTTTATGGGGTACGTAGGCAGCAGGGATTTTCTTTTTGAAATGTCTTTATGTAGTATATCTTCATAATCAGATTCCAACATATATGTTTTCTTACGATAAATATAATTTGAAAACATTATTTATTTTATTTCTATAATTACAAAATTTTATCTTTTAGTTCTTATATTTAAAAATTATTTATTTTAATTATTATACAAATATTTTTTATTTATTTTTAATTCTTGAAATTACAAAATAAAAAAAAATTAAAAATTTTAAAAATAAAATATCAAAACCAAAATTTTAAAACACAAAGAACCAAAACAAAAACAAAAACATAATAGATCAAAATAAATTTTTAGCTAAACACTTTTTTTCAAGTTTAAACAAATTAACTCTTAATATCAAACATAATTTGATATTAAAAATTTAAAATACAAATATAATCAATGTCATTAGATAACGTATTGGCTATGTATTATTCTTATGAGTGACAAAATAAGTTAGATTTGACGAACCAACTTATTATAATTTGATAGGATAGGATAGAGTTTTTAACCTATTAGTCACCCAATTTGTTAAATTAAGGATGGAATGAGTTATTTATGTTTTCTTTTAAAAAAATCATATATATTATAATAAAAAATTTATATAAAAAAATTATTTTAAAATAGTAATTCTTAAATTCATTAAATTAATCTAAAGTATTTAACCAAGAATAAATTCAAGATATTTAAAGTTTAATTTTTTTATTTATAAGATTATTTATATTTTTAATCTATTTTATTTTTTTTATAATTATTTATTAATAAATTTAATTAAATTGAATTATAATGTCAACTTGTAACTTGTATTTTATATTAATAGACTCTTGAAATAGTAAGTCCTTATAAAAATATGAAATAAAAAATCTTTAATTTTCTATATTAACAATGTGTCTAGTCTATCCTGTATATATAGCATACCAACCCACCTTTAACAAGTTGAAGACATGACAAATCAGAACAGACCATATCATTCTACATTATAATCCCTAATTATTTTATTTTGAAAATAATAACACCAAATTAATTCATTGTCCAACCAATCCAAAACACATCAAGTTTATCATAAAATATCCAACGCTGTCCCCAATTTTCCATTGGATTTGAATACATTTAGCCAATTGGTGTTCAAGCCTCAATGAAAATCATTTGAGAAAATCATTGAAGTTGGCGATAAAATTTGAAAAACATGGCAAAAATAACAAAATATAAACTGTTAATAAAACATCAAAGCCGTGCCTAAATTGTTCTAATCAATAACCAAATTAGTAAACATGGGCGGAAAAAAAGACACTCAATTCTATTATGAGGATACATTCTTATATCCAACAGCATATATAGATTGTTTATCAAATTAGTGCATATGCCCAATAAATACCCAAATTTAAAAATAATGTGCATTGTAACGAGGATACACTTCTATACATTCCTTCACCTTATTTTACACAATCTGCAATTTCAATCATTTTATTTTAAAATAAAACATTTAAAATTCAATCTACATTTTACATATATATTATTTTAGTTTGTTCTAATTAAACTCTAATCTTGAAATATTCATTTAAGAAATCAAGAAATAATTTGACTTATTGAAATATAAAAATAAATAAATATAATCGAAATTAAGAATTAGTCCAAAAATACAAATTTTAAAAAAATAAAAAATCAAAATTGCGGATTGGTCAAATAAACGTAGACCAAAGTTTTAGTTTTAGCCCATTGCAGAAACAGTGCATTGGTTCGTCATCACTCGGACGCGTTAATATAACTCCATAAAATAGTTGCCACACATAACGGGGAATCAAAATCAGTTTTTTAGGCCCTTCAACAATTTACACCATTATATTTACCCTCAACTTTTTAAATAATCAGGAGTAATCTGAATAACTTCCTCAGAAGACCAGAAATTGAATGGCAAATGCAATGACAGAAAACCACACAATTTATTTTGTACACGTGCTCTTCAAACAAAAGCCGGCTAGAATAAATGGAAAATATAGAACATTCAATTAAGGGTCATAGGCATGATATCAATATGGATGTCAAAAACAAATACTTTAACACAGCTCATATTACCAGTCACATTAATATTCCAGAAATTTAAGCTACTAAAATCAAGAAGCATCAAATTTAAAATAACAAAACTTATAAACTCCTCAAAACAACTAGCTCAATTTAATTAACAATGTTCTGTGACTTGTTGAGGATCACACCTTCGTATTTCACCTGGAACCACTTCATAGCATCCTCCTTGGTAACACGGTGCTGGATCCCTACACGAGACTTGCAACGGCGGCGACGTCCAACACGGTAACCAGGGCGCTCCAAAACAACAAAGAAGTCCATTCCATAAATGCCAGTTGAAGGATCGTACCTGAAGAAGAAAACCAATGTTCAGAATAAATAGAACATCTCTTTATGATTATCATTAGAATTATAAGTGAATTACAAAAACATCATACAAATAGGAGAGAAGAAATCAAATTCAGTTGATATAAACAAAGACAATGATAAATGAAGACAGTCGTAGATTGAATTTCTAATTATTTTCAGGTTAGAGAGATAGTATGCAAAATCAGACAAACACATATGTAGATTAAACAAGCATCATTATAACAAATACATCTGTCAGGCTTGTGTACACGTCTCTTTTCCCGCCAGTAAAGAACAGTTAGCAACTGGCTACAACCAACCTTTACCTGATAGCATTATCCATTTTCTTATGTACAGTTATTATGACGAAAAAAAAAAAAGTTATGCAGAGTTTTATCAGTTTTAATAACAACGAATAACTAATTTATTTCATCCAAAAACTGTGAGATTTCCAGCTTACTTGATTCCCAAATCAATGTGCTCCTGAATACCAAAGCCAAAACAGCCAGTATCGCTAAAGTTTCTTCGCAGAAGTTCATACTCTTTCACCTTCAATCCACTCTCCAAGAGCTGCATTGCCTTGTCCCCTCTAACAGTGACATAGCATGCAATCTTTTCATTTCTTCTGATACCAAAAGAACGGACAGTGTACCTTGCTGTCAACAACCACAAAGAACAAACGAACAGTCAGACAACAGCCAATTGCAGCTAGAAAAATTGCTGTTGTCTTTATAAGTATAGGTAAGGTAAGATGAGTTTAATACAACTTATATAAGTTCAAAACATGCTTCATGTAGGTACATTACTTTTCAGGAATAACCATCACATCACCTGCAAACACGTTTTGTAGGAAAAAATAATCAAAAGTTCACATGGAAAATATCAAACATTATAAGTTCAAAATTTTTAATGGTTTTCAGAAATTAAAACACCCTTTCTTTAATAGAATTTGCCTAGACCTGCAATGTATCAATCCTAAGTAATTAACCAGATAGCGTCTTGAACACATTCAACTGGTTTCAAGGATCTTCTGGCATTTTCATTTTGGCTCCAAGTGGCAGACAGGTGGACAATGAATGAGCCCCTGTTGATGACTCAATTATAGAGCAAAAATATCCCCATTCGGAACAGTTATTGCTTGAGATCCCAGACAAGGTTCGAAATTGCAATTCCAATCAGTTCAAATGAAACTCTTAATACTGTGGAAAATTGCAGATAAATGCAGCTTGCAGCAGCAATGCAGCCTTGGAGACACAAATTCTTAATACTGTTACTTATTTTCAGAAATTGAAAAACCCTTTATTCAATATAATTCTAGGGCTATAGATTATCAACCAAAGTATTTCACCAGATATTGTGTCTTAAGAACAACCCAGGAGTTTCAAGGATGTTCAGGTATTTTAGTTTTGGCTCCAAGCAGTAGTTAGGTGGCCAATTAATGGACCCCTGCTGATGACTCAATTATAGATCCAAAATATTCCAATTCACAAACCTTAATATTGCAGAAAAGTTGAAGGCAAATGCAGCTTGCAGCCACAATGCAGTCGAAGAGACCCAAAAAGCATTATCATTGCAGCAATGCAGCCACAAACTCAAACATCAAACAATCACACATCAATGCCCCTAACAACACCTCAGTATTATAAAGTTAAGGGTACTGATTTATTAGTCTTCTTCACTGTTATCCAAGGAGATATCATATATTAAAAATCATTAACTTAAACATAAATCACAAGGCAAACAGCCACTTAAGCCAGTCAGCTAAACAAACACAGCCACTTAAGCAAGTCAGCTAAACAAACAAATATAAACATTCACACAACGGAAACAGTGAACAATAATAAACTTAAAACCCAAGCCCACCAAAGTCCAAAACAATTCAAAATCTAAGCAGTGCAAGTTTATTAGCAACTTGCAGTGCTTCTTTTTTTTCAAATGCTGAAAAATAGACAACTACATCTCCAAAACTAAAGTAATCCAATCAACCACATTTCAGTTAGGAAAACTAGAGGAACCAGTCATACATACATCCTTAAAAGAATCATAAAAAGGTAACAAATTTCTTAATTGAGTCCTACAACTAACCAAAGCAAATAATCATAAGGGTGAAAAGGGTTTAATATGTTTGAGTCCCTATAAAAGGGCAACATTAGCTTTCAATCTCTCAATATCAAATTCTTTATTTTCCCTCATTTACAAAAATGTGTCATAAAGGGACTAAATGCGAACATTCCCCTAATTGCAGAGAATACAATCATATTTAACCTAATACGAAGAAGAAAAAGAAAAACAACCTTTGGAAAACACTGGGGTTTGGCCACTAAGCTGTTCCAACACCTGTGGCAATAAAAATAAAAGATTAAAAAGAGGGTTTAAAACAAAAATAAAATAAAATAAATGATTGAAAAAAAAAAAAAAAAAAGAACCTTTGCGGCTCTGGTGAGACGATCGCCACTCTCGCCGACGGAGATGTTGAGGACAAGCTTCTGGACCTTGATTTCCCGCATGGGGTTCGAAAGTTTCTTCTCCGAAGCCTGATGTTGAACGTAACAGAGAACAAAAAGGGTTAGGGTTTCGATTTAGAGAGAGAAAGAGAAGCGTGTGAGAGAGAAAAGGCATGCAGAGGCTTACCATTGGAATGGAATCTGAAGAGAAGAGAAGAGAGTAACAGCGAGCGGCACAGAAGCAATGGGACTGGGTCTGAGGAGAAACAGCAGCGTTAATATGAGAGTGGGAGCGAGCTAGGGTTTTTTATATGCACTATGACAATAATGCCCCTGCTCAATGCTCATCTAGCTATGCGTTGGGTTAAATAATAATAATAGTAAATATGTTTTTTCTTTCTTAAAATTTGAAACTATGTTTTTTAGTTTTTCAAATTAAAAGGTTTAAATATTAATTTTATTTCTGATAAATAGTATTTTTATTTTATTATTTGAGAATTTTTTATTTTAATTTTTTTGAAATTTTATTAATTTTAGTCTCTATTAAAAAAACAATAATATCTTAATAAGGACTTTAATAATTTAATAATTTTTCTAATAAATTATGTTTTTAGATTTTTATATATTCAAAATAATTAATAATATTAAATTAGTTAATAACATATATAAAAATATAATTTGACAAAAAAATTATATTTATATATTTTGTTAGACTTTTATGATAATATCGAATCACTATATTATATCATTTAAAAAGATAACAAAAAATAAAACTAAAATATTATTTGATATTAAGAAATAAAACAAAAAGAAATCTTTAAATAGTCAAAATTAATTTTTTTCTTAAAGACCAAAATAAAAAAATATATGTTATTTTGAATATCAATTCCATATTTAAGTCAAATTAAAATTTATATTTGTTAGTCTTTAACATTTGTAAAATGTTTTCTTTAATATCTCTTAATTAATTGTTTACACTTTTTAAAATTTATATTTTATTTTTTGATGATATCATTTTTAGAATGCACAATTTATGGTAAGTTTTACTATAAAAAGGACTAAAAAAATATTTCACAATTTTGAAAAATTTAAACAAATACACATTTTTATTAAGAAGACTAAAAATTAGAGGTGTCAAACCCATATGAGCTCATCATGAGTTGAGGCCTTAAACAACATAGATTATTTGTCGGTGAGTCATGAAAATTCTAACCTAAATCTATCACAAGTTAGTGGATTAGATAGGTTAGCTCACCAAATTTTAAAAAATAAAATATAGAAAAAATTAAAAAAAAATCTTTTTTAAAAAATACATTTTTCCATCAAAACATTCAATAATTTAAATACAAATGCAAATATAAATAATAAACAAAATTATAATATTTAAGTAAAGTCATTCGTAATTCATATGATAAATAATAAGTACAGCACAATTTAAATGAAGTAATCTAAATAATATCATTTATTCATCTAATGTTATCAATTAAGCAACGTGCACAAGTGATTTCAGTCACTATATATTAACATAATAATACAAGTATTTTTTTATTTAAATAAATTAAGTGAGTCAAGTCAAATTAAATTATTTTACCCATAGATTAAGTGAGCTAGGTTGTAATTGCACTAATGTTATTAAAAAAATTTAATTTTTAAACTTGATCCAATCTGAACCTGTAGCGAGTCAAGTTGATTCACTTGGTTCAAACTCGCTTTGACACCTCTACTAGAAAGACAAACCATTAAATTTGTTTTGAAAGACTAAAACATATTTAAGTCTAATAATAATGATGATGATTATACATATGATGTTAAAAAATAATATAAAATATTATTTAATTAATAAGTTTGGATTGATTTTATTAGCTATGTTTTTTTTAAATTATCGCATTCAGTATAACATTTTATTAAAGTTGGAAATGAAAAAGAAAAATATGGGAAAAAGGAAATAAAAGGAATAAAAATAAAAAGTAAAATAAAAGTATATTGTTTGATAGATTAGAAATATAAATAAAAGATGTGAAGAGTTTCTTTTATTTATATACATAAATAGAAGATAGAGTATATATGGAAAAGTTTTTCTTCCAAAAATTTAACACAATTGTATACCAAGACTTGAATTTAAAACATCTAGTTAACCTAAAATAAATTTTCATTAGTTTATCTATATTGAGTATATAGGTTAAGCTTGACTAGATAGTCACATTTGATGACTTAAAATAGAAAAGGAATTGTCTTTGATATTGGATGGTATATGTCTATAGGTACCTTAAACTAATAGCTTAAACTTTAGACATGATAATTAATAAATCTCTTTGGTTACATTATTTGGTACTAGAGTTGGGATAAGTTTATTTTCCAAGTCCAACACTCAATAATAATAAAATCATTAACTTTAACATAATATAATAATAACAACAACTATATTAATAGTATATAAGGTATGTCAAACCAAAAAGTATAAAAATAAGACTCTAACAAATATTTTCTCATTATTTATTTCTAACACTCAAAATTTTGAGTGTCATAAAAATGGTGTGGCTTATAAATGGTGAGCTACTTTGTATTAGGCATCATGTGATAAAAAACATATGAAATCAAGGACTCGTGCATTTGTCAATTAACTGCATGAAACTAAGAGAACATCTTTCTCACTATAATAGTATGAATCGTTTGTCTTTGTCACATTTACAAAGCAAGACGACCTTTCACCATACTACTTCAACTTTGGACAATTTCTCTTGTAATGCCCATGTTGTTTGCAATCGTAGCACTAAATTGATTTGTTGTTTTTGGATTTGGACTTTTTCCTCCTCTTAGAATCCTTTTTGCCTTGCATCCTTCCACATTCTTGATTCCCCTTCACATATAAACCTTTACCTCGAGAACACTCCCTTGCATTCTATTTCTGTTGATAGTGAAACATAAGTATAATTGTGATCTCCTATAGACTAATGATGTATTTTTCATATGTAAGGGTGATCACCAAATGCTCGTATGAATTAGACAAAGAGCACAATAAGATAATTTTCTTATTCGCATCACTGATCTTCACATGAAGTCTTTTAAAATAATTGATAATTTGATTAAAGACATTGATCTGTTGTTGCAAATTAGAATCCTCTTGCATCTTTAGCTTGTACAACTTATTTTTTAAGGACTTTGACATATACTGACTCTCCATTTTTGTCCATACCTCCCCTAATGACGTCAATCCATGATGTGATAAAGGACCTCATTTGCTAAACACAAACATTTGGGTGTCGCAACATTTTCCTTAAACTCCTCTCAATTTGCATCTTCCATGCTATAATCTAAAATTCTCAATTCCATTAAACTTCTCCATTTTGAATTTCGCACCAAGATTAAGGAATTAGGTGAAAATCTCCCCTATGTTTCTCCCCTCATGTGTTTATAGTTGGTATTAGAGTCAATAGTTCGATAGGTGACCAACTCAAATGAATATGATAGAATTGACAATGGATCTAGACATAGGAAAAAAGATCCATTGTATTGAAATTTTTTTCTTATTGATAGGTCCATACATGAAGGTTAAGCGTGTGTTTTGTGATTGTGAAATAGTGAAGACGATAGTACAAGGTATTAAAACAATAAATTCTAAAGACATCGTACAAGTGTCAAGATGAAGTCTCACATTAAATAAAAATAAAAAAATTAAATAATATATAAATAAGAAATACCTACAACCTTTTATATTTTAAGATTTTAAATTAAAAATAATATTAAATTTACTTATATGATTTATTCTTAATTATTGATCAAGTCGGTATTTATCCTCGTGAGTTTGCATTATATTATTATTATTATATACTTTCATACATTTAACTTAATGATATTAACCTTTGGCAGGTTATTTGTTAAAAAAAGGTCACGTTCTAAATCCTAAGAATAAAAGAAAAAAAAAATACACCCATTTACACAAATGATGATCGGCCAAGCCCAATTCAAAAGAA
Source organism: Pachyrhizus erosus (assembly GCA_026544285.1). Taxonomy (NCBI): domain Eukaryota; kingdom Viridiplantae; phylum Streptophyta; class Magnoliopsida; order Fabales; family Fabaceae; genus Pachyrhizus; species Pachyrhizus erosus. The sequence goes on along the minus strand of JAMLFT010007793.1, from coordinate 5,214 downwards.
AGAAAGTGAAGGAGTTTGATACTTTAAATCAATCAAGGGATACAACATGGTGATGATTACGACAGTTCTCCTGGTTGTGTGAAGGAAGACTAGTGAGAGGACGAAGGCAGCATGCAACGATGCTGTTGTCATGGTGGCGTCGCCTTTGCAGTGTGGTAGGGCGCGGTGAGAGATAGAACCAGTAAGGATGAGAAATCAATGAGCATGAAAGAGAAACTGTGAAAAGATAGGAAAAGAAAAGGAATTAATGGGAGAGGTGCCGCTATAAATTGCACCTACGGCTAAGCACGGTAGAGTTCCTCTGTCTACGACAGCAAGGGTAACTTTAATTTTTTATTCTTGTCCTCTTTTCTTCTGTTTGTTCATAGTTTTCTCCTTAATATTATGTTTATATGTTGTTAGGTTGCTATGGTTTTCAGATTAGGTATTGGGTGAGTGTTGATAATCCTACACTAAAAAAGTGTTAATTTATTGCCTCTATTTGTAATTTTAATTATGCAACACTTTGTGCGAATGCAAGGATTAGGAACAAAGGTAACTATAGTCACAATGTAAGGTCAGAGAAATGGGAACAAGGAACACACCTGGGGTGTTTGTGTATTTTTGTGACTGTTGGTTCCCTTTTTCCTTGTTATGTCTCTTTTTAATCTAGAATTTGAAATGAGTTTTCTCTCTCTAATTTCTTCCTAGTTCTTTCCTCCCCTCAATTTTTCTAATTCTCTATAAAACCAAATTTATAATATTCAATGAAGTTTGTTTCCTATTTCTTTTTCTTTTGCAAAATAGAAGGCTTCCTTTGCCCTATAAACTGCAACGAGCAAAACGAAAAGAAGTGGTGCCGCCCTACACTTAGGGGCAATTATCTACCGATAGTCCATTGAAAACAGACGTCTAAGATTTTAAAAAAAAAATTGGTCACTTATTCCTGCTGGTTCAAAACCGAAGAGAAGGTCCAATGTATTTCGCGTGAAGAACCCTTTTCATTTCCCATAATTGTGAGTCAAAAAGCGCGACTCAAACTTTCTCCACTCCGACGAGTTAGAAACCCCGATGTTGTGCTTCACTCTCCGATTGTGCGTCATTGCGTCACATTTTCTCATATATTCGATTTTCACTTCATCTCCATATTGTGCTTCAAGCTTCTTGAGTTCTCTCTGCTCCTAAGGTTCGTGAGTTCTCTCAAACTTAATCCCTAAATTGTGATTTCTCTCTAAATTGAATCCCTAAATTGTGATTTCTTTTGAATCCCTGAGTAAGTGTGTTTGGGAATTTTCTCTCTGAAACCGTTAGTTCTCGCATTGGAGCTTCACTCACCATTTGTGATTCGCGATTACCCTAAATTTCATCCAAGTATTCTCTTCTATTCTAAATTTGAACTTTGAATTCATACTCTCTGAATCCGTAGGTTCTCGCATTGGAGTTCTGTGTGAGCTCTAGGTTCTCCAAGGTTCCTCTTCGCATTTTCTTTTGCCATCACATTTTCTTATACATTTTGATTTATGTGTTTGTTGATGATTTTTTAGTGAACTACTTCTGGAGATCTCATCCTTTGAAATACACAAGGTCATCTATGTTTCACTAATATATATTTTCATTATTATTATTAAAACTCTTGATTGAATTGTTGAAAATTGACAATGCTGAAACTTTAAATAATTAATTCTTTCAGGCAATTGTTTAGGACTGCTGATGGTGGAACCATTGCTTTGGATTGGCTATTGAGTTCTGATGGTACGTATAAACTGTTCTAATAATAAGGTTTTGTTTTGAACATGTGTACTTGATTTAATTTGATGATAGTTTGTCGAATTATTAGGTTGATCTTTTTGTCTTTTGTGTATGATCATTTCACAGTTTTCTGATGATGTTGCTTCTGAAGATGAATCTACTCCCATAGTTGTCGTAATTCCTGGCCTCACAGGTGACTCTTCGTCTCAAGTAAGTATTTCTATTTAGACTTTTTCATATACCCTTAGACTAAGGATTTTTACTATGTCCTCAACTATTTAAAAATCACTGTATGTATTACCGTTAGAGTAGATATTACAAAAGTTAAGAATCTTATGATTAGATGACAATGTAACAGTGTCTTTAAACTAAATTCTTGTATGCTTCAATGTTTTTGTTGTCTCACTCATTGATCCTTTCTACAAAATAGGGATCGGGGAAAGTCACTTGTTTATCCGTACTTTGTTGGCAGTTATTAGACTGCTAGGTTAAGGCTTGTAATAATCTGATTGTATTAGTATCCTTATTCTCATAATTATATTATATACTTACATAGTGCCAGCTGAAACTCACTATAGCTTAGTGGTCAGGTTGAAATTTGGTGCATATTGAGTTGTTAATGCTAAAAGGAACAAATCTGATTTCAATGACTGAGAAAGACATCTACCAATTGATGATTTGAATTTACAAGTCTACAACCAAATGTGCCAAGATGAAGTTACATAAAAAGAAGTTATATATGCCGAGTTAAAAAATTTCAAGAATAGTAAGGAATTTAAATCTTTATACACTATCAATATGTTCAATTACAAATTTTGGAGTTGCAAAGTTGTTAGTGGATGCCAGCAAATTGGTCGACAAGCTTATTTAGCAGGTGATAAAAAAATTTCTCACCAAAAATCTGCACTTATACTACCCAAATATCAGCTATTTATATTTTCTAATTCTTGTTTAACTGTTAAATCATGTTTCTCATGTTGAAGTTCTTTGTTTTTTCTCTTAAGTTTTACTACTGCAACCTCTAAGTCATTCACAACATTCAATTTCTTTTCAACTTTAGCATCTTTTCTAGCAGCCTATTCTTCTTTCACCATTAGAGTAGAGACATGTTGTTTAAACAACAATAACTAGCCTTTTGTTTGGTTAGCCTCAAGTTGTATTTAATTTCTTGACAAATGAAAATTTAAGATAAAAAAGACTAGTTAAAATGTAGAAGTACCTTGTTAATTAAAATTTCTCATAGTTGCTGCTTAACTGTAAAAGCTACAAGTGAAGTAGCAACTATAAGTCCTAACCTGACTATTATGAAGCATTAGGTGATAGAAATGTCCTAATTTTGCTTTTTTTTTTTCAAAGCCACCAATTTCTAGAACCACCCTCCACCCATTTCCCAAATCCAAAACAAATTCCTCAAACCATCAGAGCCTCCAACTAGGGTAGAAGTTAGAAAAGAGAAAAGATAGGAATAGCAATTAAGCAAACCTCATGTTAGGAAACTTCTTTTATATGAAAGTTTACTGCTATTTTCTGCACAATTGACTTTATCATCTTATCAACAAAATTCAGTTCCTAGAGACCTCTCTAATTGTTGCAATTCTTTTATGTTTAAGCATTGAAGATCTCCTATCCGCTGCCTGTATTTTTCTCATTGTTACAGATTCTGCAAGAATCTACCAGTTATAGTCAAATTAGACCTATGTGAGAAACAAGACTACATAGATAATCATTTAAAAAAGAACACCGATAAAAGATACTTATTTAAAATTTAAAAATATAACTGAAAAGATAATAAAAGTCCAAAATAATTACATGGTATTTTTTTAATAGCAAGCAATAAAAGACAAATAGACTCCCTAGTTTCTGTTATAAAAAATATTTTGATCCCTCGTTAAAGTATTAGTCTCAACAAGTAACAATGACTAGTACCCTTGGGTTTTTAATTCAATAACAATAAAAAATAATGGATAAGCTTTTAGAAGTGGAAAACTATAACTGTAGCATATTGATTTTACAATAGAAACAACATGATCACCATAAAGCATCTAATAATAGTAATAACCAATAATAAAATAAAAGGTTAATTAAGTTTTTAGTCCTTGAACATATGTTTAACCAGTTAAGGTCTTTGAAATTTTCTGTTGTCACAGTTTTTAGTCTTTATCATTAAAATGTACTGTTAAATGATTATATGGTAGCATATGAAATTGTCACGTTTTATTTTTTTAATTTTTATTTTAGTTTTTTAAAATAACACATGATAGTTGTAACACCCAAAAATTTTATGTTTTTATATACGTGCCTATGTGATTTATTTAATTATTATTTTATTTATTTGACTAACTTTAATGTGGATAATTAGTGAATTTATATTCATTGATTGAAATATACATGTTTAATATAGTTAGATAAATAATTAATTATTTTAATTAGCTATTAATAGACTCATAGACAATAAATAATTAATATAATTATTAGAATTATTAAAAGTAACATCACAAAAGATTAATTAATTAATTAAAATATTAGTGAAATAATTTTAGACAAGAAGTGATTTACTAACATTTTTACTTTTTGAAGAAAGTTGTTATTAACATGTTTACTTCTATTGTCAATAATGTATTTGGGTTCAAGGCCAGCATGTTATACATTTGGAGGATTTGCAAATCCCTACTTATATTAAAACTTTGCAAGGTCTGCCTTAAGTTGAGAGATAAATTGAACAAGTATGGTTGTCCCTTATTACGATGTACTATTAAACCTAAATTGGGGTTATCCATTTAGAATTATGGTAGAGCAATTTATGAATGTCTTTGTGGGGGACTTATTTTATCAAAGATCATTAAAATGTGAATATGATAGATTAATTTACTTGTTATTGACACAAAATGATAAAATTAAATAGATAAATGAACGCAAAACTTAAATGGATCTTAACCATAATTAATTAGGCTCATATAGACCCAATTAAACAAATTAAGAGAGCCTAAAACTTAGGAGAGGGGTGCGACCATAAGAGAAAGAGGGGGAGGGTTTGTGTGTATTAAGCCTTGAGATGAGAAAGAAAGCCACATAATGCATTATTTTTCCCAAGTTTCTCTCATTTCTCCTTTTCTCTAAGAAATTGGTTCTTCTCTCTAACATTTGGAGGCCAAACTCTTATCTTCTTCCATCCAATTTTTTATATTATATAGAGAAATTCTTGCTCTCTCCAACAACTTCAATATCTTTGTATTTGGAGTAGGAAAAATCTAAGGTGTGAGTGGTTTTTCTTCTTGTAACATCCTATTTTTTTAAATAATAAAAGTTTATTTAGAAAAATAGGAATTTACTTTCATTATTAAAATATTTTAATTTAGTTTATTTAAAATTTGAAATATTTAATTTTTGTGAGAAATATTAATAAAAAATGATATGGAAAGAAGAAATTATGAATTAATAAGAAAAATTTTCTTTAAGAAAATAGTTAGTGAAAATGAAAAATAATAA
>JAMLFT010007792.1:0-14420 GCA_026544285.1 Pachyrhizus erosus | reverse complement strand
TTTTATTTTAGATTTTCATTTTAAATTAAATTCATATTTTTTAAATAATAAATTATTTAAATGAGATTCTTACTTTACTAATTTTTTTGAAGAAAATAATTTTTATTAATATAATAAATAATTACCAAATTTTTATTTTACAATGTAGAAATGTCACTATTTTTTATTCTTTAATTGATAAAATACATTTATTAGTTACGGTAAGAAAAGTGATTACAACAAATATATGTATTTTTTTTATTAAATCAATCAATCAATTAAATATTAAATCTTAAATGAAGCATGATTACTAATAAAAATGGGTTTGAATTTTATTTGATATTATAATCAATTTATTAAATTTTGTGGGATGCTTTTTGTCATAAAAATACATAATTATTCTAAATTAATTCAGATAATTACAATAGGTATATATTCTAATTAAATCAATCAATTTAAGCATTAAATTTATTCTGAATTTTGAATTTATATAATATAATATTCAATTTATTAAATTTTATAGAATATTTTTAAACTAAGACAATCATATATGGATTTTTTTTAATTACATATGTCTTAAATTTGCATCACTTTTAATATAAATTTTATCACTTTATAAACGTAAAAATTAAAAAAAAAATGGTAACATTTTAAACATATTCTCATTATTTAAGGTAATTTATATAGTAATTTATTATGATGTCATATTATTTTTATTATGATATCTATTATATCTATTATTTTATGATGAATTTTATCATAAATAAAAATCAATTTTTTTGAAATGATTGACGCAAGTAATTTTAATAGCTAAGTTTTAATATACTGATTCGCTATTTATAATGTGTTTAAATTTATAATTTAAAACGAAATATATAACATTATTATTTGAAATTTATTGATTTATAGTAATCTTGACATATTAATCTACATTGAAAAAATTAATAAGGAATTGATTGACTGTAATTTTAGTAGCTGCAGTATTTAAATTTATATTGATTATTTTTTTTATCAATTTTATATTATTGGTTTAAATAAGGATGCGGATATTTTTTAATGTTATACCAAATTTTAACCTTTTATATATCATTTTACAGAACTTTCTTAATAAGTTCTAGCTTTACGTTTTTTGATAATTAAAGGATGATGTTTAATATTGCTAATAATGATTTTTAATAACTATCAGTATAACTTGCTTGAATTGCTTTTATTATTATAAAATTATCAATATAAATTTTTTGAAATATTTAAATCAAAGGTGCTTGAAATTTTCTTTAAAGTATATTTAACAAGTACTTAAAATTTTAGTTTATTTATAATCAAAATATAAAATAATATATAAAATATGTTATCATTCGAAACTTTTAATTTGCAAAGTTTTAAAAACTATTTTTATTGACGAAAACATTAATTACAGTTTGAATTTATATCTTTATATTTAATGTTAATTAATTTTTTATGTTAATTAAAATAATTTAAAAAATAGAAGATCTTTGCAACACAATCAAACAAAAAAGTCACAATATATTATTTTACATTCTTAAAATCTTTTATTTGGATAATCAATTAAAAATATTAAAAATAAGAGAAGTAGTTTATAACATTTTGTTTTAAATCAGATAAATAACATTTTAAAAAAATAGTTTTGAATTAGAAATATATCTTTTACTTTAAAAATATCTTAAATTTAATTCAATTAAAGTTTAGAATTTTAAAAATTCGTGAGAAGTATTACTCAAGAGATAATATGGAGAGAATAAATTATAAATTAAGATGAAATTTTTTGAGTAAAATAGTTTAGATAAATAATCAATATAAATATATAAATATTTTGATTTTTGGGATAAAATGTTTTTAGAAATTTTTAAATGAAATAGAAATAAAAGAATAAGAGAATAAAAATCTAAAAATAATAAACTGAATTTAGAAATAATAAAATGAATTTTTAATTAAATAAATGAAATATATAAATATCCAAATAAGTTAAATAAATAGATTTTAAAAGTAAATAAATAATTTGAGGAAGGAAAATATAGGAACAAGAGGAGAAAAAGATAAGCTAATTTATAAGATTTTTAGGAAAAATAAAAAATAAAAAATAATAATTTTAAAATTATAAGTAGAAAATGAAATAAAATAAGAAAAAGAAAAGAAAAAGAAGAAAAAAAATAGGGTTGGCTTTGAACCCAGGTCCTGACAAGGGAAGAGAAGAGGCACTGCCAACTAAGCTGGAGAAGCTCGTGGCAAAAAGAAAAGAATATACATAAATAAAGGTTAAGAGAATAAGAGGAATTAAACGCGAAAATAGAAAGAAAAAAAAAAGTGTGGGGCGGATTCGAAGAGCGAAATGCAAAGGTAAGGAGATTTTAGTGGAGAGAGGAGTGTCATTACACTACTAGGCTCGTCACTGAAAATTTATGAAACTAAAATCTACATAAACTTACCTCAAATTCACTTATCGCTATTGACGTTGCTCAATCACCTCTTTCAACCTCAAGCCACCCTCCATCTACACAGCCTCCACAACTCTGCCTTTCTACACTTGAGCCAGACGAACTCACCCATAATCTAGGAATAAAATAATCATAGTAAGGGCAATGAGGATGCTCTATAAATTGAAAACGAAGAAGATGAAGAATAAGAAATTGTGCATCCAAATTCACCTTGAATCTATAGTTGTCTTACCAAAATTCTTGCCCATAAAGTTTTTCATGTTCTAAGCTTCCTTTTGGTACCAAAAATTTAGAAAAAATAAGGAAAAATCACGAATTTGCATCGTCGTCGGAGCTAGGTCGAAGCAGTTAAGAAACTCGCTGGAGCAATTAAGAAACTCGTCAGAAATTGGAATTTCATGTAGAAGGAGCCTCTTTTATTTATTTTTCTGTTACTAGAAGCTTTTAGAGTTCGTTAATTCCATTTTAGGATCATAACCTCACATGAATTTTCCCTAAAAAGTAGAATTTGAATTAAACATACACATTGTCATTCGAAGCAAATTTTTTATTCTAAACTTGAACCCAATTAGCTAAAACTCAATTAAGAATGTTCCTAAAGTTAGAAATGATGTTTCGAACTAGTAGATAAGGAACAAGAGTGGAAATTTCAGGAATAGGATCAAATTCAAAAATTCTATTCTCCCTGCCAAAACCTTCACACGTTGTGATTAATTTTTCATCCAAATTGTGAATTTCAGTTTGGATTTACTATTGGAATTAGATGTAAATTTAAAATAGGTGACAAAAATGAATAGGAATGAAATATGAATCAACTGAAAAGGAGGAGGGAAGAAGGGAGTGTTTGAGGAAGGTCAAAGAGGGTGAATTTAGTAGAGAAAAGGTGCAAAGAGTAAAACAGAGGGGTATGAATAGTAAATAAAGGGGTGTGAATAGAAATAAAAAAAATTAAAATTAAATTTAAATATTTATTAGCTAAAATAGAATAGAATAAAATATGGATATGAAAGAAAATGAAAGAAGAGAATCGGAAAGAAAATAAAAGTGACTATTTTGCTCTTTTCTTGTTATTCTAATTATAATCTTTGCTATATTATTTAAAACATCGTTTAACTATGATTTTAAATTTTCCTATGTTATGTGATGATATTTTATTGCCTTTATTGATAGTAGAGAAATCTGTAAGATGTTGATAATTGTCTCAAGTATACAGTCAATTACATAAGTAACCCTAGGGTAAAAGATGAATTGAGAAATTTCTCTGACAAGAGTTGAGTAAAACTTGTATTAGTCATTCAAAATGAGAATGAAAGAAAGTTATTACAAGACTATGCAGTTGAATTTGAAATTAGTATCGAGAAAGATTGACGAATGGAGAAGAAAAGAGTAGAAAGAATCAAAATCCATAACAAGTGAGAATCAAGAATGAAGATTGCATGGGTTGATAAGGTGCCAACTGAGAATCAAGAATGAAGAAAAGGTACCTGAGTAATGTACGTAGGCTCTAATGAGTCCTTGGGGGTAGATAAGGTGCCAAGTTGTGAATCGCTCAGAGTGAAGAGGGAGGTACTGACCCAACTTGGCGTCCCTGACAAAGCGAAGCATTACTAAGATTCGATTGAGAGTATCTTGGACCCAATACCAGGCAAGATATGTACTCCCGATCGTCGATCAAAAATACATACTTGGACTATTATTGACACGCTCGTGTAAGTCCTCCAGAAGATAGTAGTAATTAGGCTACAAATGGCCCTACAACGAATAGAATCCGTAATTAGACACGATACAGTAAGGTGAGGGTATACAATAGCTAAAGATGATAGTACTTATATGTGTGTGCTTAAGGATAGATGGCTCACTCCTACAATCCCCCAACATTTCATATACAAATGGTAGATGAATTTGATCCCCTATTCAACATGACAATTATATCCTTAAAGGGTCGATGAACTCATGATTTGACAAGTGGAGATGAAACTTGCATGAGCTATGTAAGAATTGCTTTTAGGCCTCTCAATGCCATAACCCATAACAGTTTTACCCTATAGACATCTCAGCTATTCTAACATAAGCCCCGCCACTCAAATACAATAGGGTCCCGTCAGACATTCCTACAGTTTCTTGATGCGCCCAACCCCCTCCACATCAAAACTCTTCTACAAGTTTAACCCTAGTCAAAATAAATGAACATGAAGGAAGAGAGGAATCACCTGAGGAACAAAATCCCTTCGAGTGTTCTAACTGAGAATTTCTAAAGAGAAATAGGAGTTGTTAATCTTTTGAGACTGCCTGTTGTCATAATGATGTATTGTATACCCAATAGATATTTTGGAGATGTAATACTACATTTTTGTTTGATATTCTCATATATATATATATATGCTAATATAAGTTTTTATAATTAATTTCAAGTTGCTCGGACGTTATGGCGATATTAGGGTTCTCTCAAATTGTAAACTCTGGAAAGCATTTCTAATTTTAAAATTTTATCTAAAATAAATTACCTAAAAAGACTTCCTTGAATTAAAATCAATAAAAGAAAGGGCATTACAATTAGTTGGTATCAAAGCAGTTCGTCCTATTAAGCTTGTGGAACCAAAAAGAATAGGTGAAGACAATTATGCTTACATTGCTTAGGAAGTAGTTTCAGAATGTTTGATAGCACGTTGATTAATAAAATCACGTGAATGACTTGATTGAACTTAATAGTGCACGCATTAGGAGACATTGCTGGGTAAAATTTGTGTGATGACTAATAACATATTAGGGGTAAAATAGTAATTTTGGGTTATTTATTGTATCAACACGACACTATGTCATGAATACCACCAAGTAACAATACACACCGATTGTTGGAACGTATGACTCGAACACATGACTCAAGATCGAAACAAGGAACCAACGAAATATAGAGGATTGATATCATTCAAGAGGAATAACATGCCTAGGTTCAACGTTTCCTTCGATCCAAAAGGAGCCTAAAACTGAATCATAGAGGTTGAAAAGATTTTTGCAGCTATGTCATGTTTGGAAAAATATAAGGTAAACTTTGTTACCTTTATGTTTACTAGCGAAGTAGAAAATTGGTGGCGAATCGTCCAATCCACACTCCCTACGATTGGCCATGTTATACCTTGGGAGATCTTTAAACAGAAGTTGTTAGACAAGTACTTCCTACTAACTACATACAAAGGAAAGCCAGAGAATTCCTAGAACTAAAACAAGGAGGCATAATTGTAGGGTAGTATGCTGCAAAATTTGATGAATTACTAAAATATTAGCCATACTTTGGAGTTGAAAATGGGCAAGCAATCTACTCACAATTTGAAAATGGATTGTGGGCTGATATAAAGCAAGTTGTACGATACCTCTAGATAATAGACTTTCCTACCCTAGTCAGTAAGTGTAGAATTTATGAAGAAAATACCAATGCCAGGAAAGCACAATGAAGGACTATAGGGCCATAAAAACATCCTAGAAAAACTTTCAATCATCAATAGAAGAAAACCCTATCAACAACCGTCAATGTATTTAAGTGGGTCAACCAGATCTAGTCAGTCTATAGGGAGCTCAAAGTCAATAACCCTATATCCATAGGTTGGTACACCTATAAGATGCTTTAGGTATAGTGGACCTCACTTCCTAAGAGACTGTCCATAAAAGAGCGTTACTTGTCACACCTGTGGAAAAGTCGGACATATAGTAAAGGATTGTTGGTGGCCAAAGAAGGAAGCATTTAGTGCCACAAAGTCTACTCAAAGTCAGGCCTCCGAAGACCAAAGGTGATAGGGGAAGTCTTTACTATGAGTGGGTCTGAGGCTGCTCTGTCTAATGACCTCATTCGCAAAAAGTGCATCATACATGACAAACTCTTAGATGTACTATATGATTTAGGTGCTACTCATTCTTTCTTATCCCATGAATGTGCCAAATATTTATCATTGTCTGTAACTCCATTATTATATAAGATAACTATAAATACTCCTACTAATAAGTCTATAATTACAAACTTAGCTTGCTTAAACTGCCCACTGATATTAGAAAGTCGAAGCTTTCTGATTAATCTAATATGTTTTCCCCTATCCAATCTAGACATAGTGTTAGGAATGGATTGGTTTCCCTCTAACCGTGTTATTCTAAATTGTCATCATAAGACACTAAATTTTAGTACTCCAAACCTAAACAACCACGAACTCTTGAGTCATAAGTTCAATAAATTCGAGAATGAAAAGAAAGGAGACTTTCAATTTTTTATGGTGTTGTTCTCAACAAAAGAAGAGGCAAAATTAGATGTCAATAGTTTTTCAATTATAAGCGAATTTCCAGAAGTCTTCTTTGAAGACATGTCAAAACTACCCCTTGAGCGAGAATTTTCCATAGACCTCACTCTCGGTTCAAGTCCAATCTCCATTGCACCATATAGAATGTCCCCAAACAAGCTGACAAAATTCAAAAGTCAATTAGAAGAATTGTTGAACAAAAAAATTATTAGATCTAGTGTACCACCCTACGGAGCTCTAGTGTTGCTGGTAAAGAACAAGGATGAAAGTATGCGATTATGCATAGATTATTGTCAACTAAACAAAGTCACAATTAAGAATACGTATCTACTCCCCAGAATCGATCGCCTTATGGATCAGTTGAAGGGAGTTCATGTATTCTCAAAAATCGATCTGCGATCGAGATATCATAAGATTCGGATAAAGAAGGAAGATATTCTCAAGATTACCTTTCGCACACGATAAGGTCATTATGAATATCTAGTTATGCCCTTTGGGTTGACTAATGCTCCTACCAAATTCATGAATTATATGAATAGAATTTTTCATGAATGCTTGGATCAATTTGTAGTAATATTCATAGATGATATTTTGATATATTCAAAGAGCCACAAAGAATATGCAAAACATTTGAGGACCATGTTGCAGATCTTGAAGAAACATCAATTATACGCTAAACTCTCCAAATGTGAATTCTGGTTAGAAAAAAGTAAGTTTCTTGGGACACGTAGTGTCTAAAGATGGGAATGCAGTGGACCCAACCAAAGTAGAGGAAGTTATGCAATGAAATCCTCCAACAATTATCATAGAGATTAGAAGTTTTCTAGGCCTAGTAGCTTACTATAGGAAATTTACTGAGAGATTCTCCAAGTTATTTTTGCCTCTAACTAAGTTAATAAGAAAGGGGGAAAACTTTCAATTGAGATTAGACATGCGAGGACAGTTTCCAAGAACTAAAGAAAAGGTTAACCACTGCACTAATATTAACCCTGCCAAATCTTGAGAACAAATTCGGCATCTACTGCAACACTTCACACCAGGTGTAACATCCTAAATTTTGCAATTTAATGATAATATATTTCTATAACTTATCTCCTGTCTATCTATGATTTGAAAGTTTATAGTAATATAATTCTTAAAAAAGGAAATTATTAACTAATGTATACTGTTTACGAAAGGAAGAAAGAAGACAAAATTTTTAATTAGAAGAAATTTAAGGAGGGAAAAATATGAATTTGTAAAAGTTTAATCCTAAAAGAAATTAGGAAAAGAATAAAAATAGAAAGAAGTAAAAGAATTTTCAGAAGTTAAAAATAAATTTTTAGAATTAAATACAGAAGTAAATAATTATTTTTAGACAAAATAAATTAATTAAATTTATTAAGATGAATAGTTTTTCATAAAAAGAAAATTTAATTTAGTAGAAGAAAATATAAAATGAACTATAGGAATTTTTAGAATTTTCATAAAATAAATTAGAATTTAAAAATAATTAAAAATAGAAAGTATAAGAATTAATTAAAATACAATAGAAAAAGGGAAAAAGAAGGAAAAAGGAATGAGGAAAAGAAAAGGGGCGTACCAAGGGTCGAACACGTATCTTGGGTGGAAGGAGAGAGAAGAGAGAGCAAGCTAACCCACGTGGGGAACTATTAAATGCAACAACAAATATATAAGTGATAAAAAGGAGCTAGAATAAAAAAATGAAAATGAAAACGCCCAATGAGGGCTCGAACATAGGACCTGACAGCTTTGAGCTCACCGTCTTATCCGTTGAGCCAGAGTGCGTTCGGTGATAACCAAACACGTTTAAGAATATTTATATTATTATTAATTTCGTAACTTCACCAGCGAATAGGAATGCACCTCGTATGCAGATCTATGTCCTTCGCCTTCATCTTCCTCGAGTAGAAGACTACGTCGCTACCATGTGTCAAACTTCCTTTTTTTGCAGAGTTGCACTGCTATTACCCTGCTTGTGCAAGAGGAGATAACCCATACCATGCACAAATTTAAGCATAAAGAAAAGGGAGAGATGAAGGTCTATATAAGCCAAACGAAGCAGGAAAAGTTGGAAAAAATTGCAAGGTTCTTCTTCAAAATTCTCTCCAACCTTTTTCTTTTGAAGTATCCCACCCATCCAAGTAGTTTCGAGTTCACGCAAGGAGCGTTTAGTTCAAAGGAATTGCAAAACTTCTCCCAGAATCAAGAAGTAGCAACCTGCACCAGAACTGCCATTAACAACCAGCAAGAAGCTTGAGAAAAAGGTAGGAGTCATTGATTAGTCTAATTACTTTAGGGTTTCATTTAAAATATTGTTTGCAATGTTTCTATACCATTAATTGTTCAAATTGAGCCCTGAGAGAGAGAAATCAAATTTCAAACTCCTCTGATTCGAACTAGGACCAAGGAAGAAGAAGGGGGGTTGTGAATAATATTCTCAAGAAGAAAGGGGTGCAAATAGAAATTTTAAAAAAAATAAAAGTATGTCATTTTTGCCCTTCTAGGTTCAGAAAATTTATTGGAAGAAAACTAAAGAATAAGTAACAGTGTGAGATAAATATTTTTAGGCAAAATTAAATATTATTTTCTTTTCAAAAATTCCAAAATTACCCCTAAGGATAAAAGTTAAGATTTTAATCACAATCTTGAATGGATAACCTTTGAATCTACTTAGAAAGATACCTAGAATTTTAATGTCACTATAAAAATTTAAAAACCATTAAAAATAAAATTATCTTTTTAAAATGACCATTTTACCCCTAGGATATAAGTTTAAGTACTTTATCAATATTAGGCCATTTTTAGTTCTGGAAAATAGCCTAAAAACCTTATTTCTAAAAGAAAAATCTATATTAGAAATCTAAAGACCAAGAATATGAAGTAACAATGTGTAAAATTAAATTTTCACAAGATGACCAAAATGCTCTTAGGATATAAAAATGAGTATCTAATCATTCTTAGGTCATTCTAATCTTAGGAAACATGGTATAAATTATTCTTGTTAGTATTATAAAACTCTCCAAGAAATTTAGGTTAAAAATATTTAAAATAAAAAAAGGGATAAATATTTTCTAAAATGACCAAAATGCCTCAACTTTACAAAAATTTAATTTTAATTGAAAATTGGCTATTTGAACTCAGAAAACTATTGGAAGGTACTAGAAACCTTCATACTAAATAATTTTGATAGAAATGTGAAGCAGAAGTTCTAGAAAACCATAAGTTGTAAAAGGACTAAAATACCCCTACCCTATTATTTGAATATAAAGGTGTTGTTAATTATTGTGAATCACTGTTTATACATTAGAATGTATTGTATTGATGATATCAATATGGTTGAATGAATTTTGTATCTATGAAAATAAAATACACTTGTTAATTGTCCATTAGAGACAGTAATTCCTTAAAATCCTAAGATAGTAGATAAATTGAGAGATACTCAGACAATGAAGATACAATCTGTAATGATTGTGAAAAACAAATCAAGGTTGTCTATTGAGAACCTTGATATGCCAACAGTATCGCTGCAAAAAGAAACAGAAGAGGTGATGGAAGAAATAAGGAAGGAAGTTTAAACTAAAAACCCTATCGAGTAAGAATTTAAGACGGATAATGCAATGGTTGACCATAGAAGGTACATGAGAAATGTACACAGACTCTAGTGAGACCTTGGGGGTAGATAAGGTGTCAAGTTATAAACCGCTCAAAGAAAAGAGGGTGTCATAGAATCGGTTTGGCGTCCTCAACAAAACGGAGCATCACCAAGATTCGGTTGAGAGTACCCTAGACTGAGTACCAGGCATGATATGTATTTCTGGTCGTCAACCAAAAGTTACAAATTGGATATTAAATGATACATTCGCGTAAGACCTCTCAAAGTTAGTAACACTGGAGGTAGTGAAGGGCCCAAAAATGATTTAGAAAATCTATTTAGGCATGAACGATGAGATGAAAGTCTATGTTAGATAAAGACTAACCTTTTTCCTAAGCAAATTCCTGAATTGATGGTCCATTCCTACAATCCCCCTCTCTTACAGGTTAAGCATGGCAGACGAGTTTCAACCACTTTTTCACCTGACAGTTTTGCTCCTGGAAGGAAAATGGACCTATGATAGCGTCCAAGGTGATGATACCTTCATCGGGTATGTCTGCTTTGCATTCCAACCCACCAACATAGTAATACCATGGCAGTTTTATCATGTAGACTTGTCAATTGTTGTTTCTTAGACTCCATCACCTAGATTCCTGAATGTACTAGCTAACTGGAGAAAGCCACCAACCCCTCAACCACCACAGTCATCAATGGGCCAATTCAAGTTGGAAACGTGAATCATAGAGAAGAATTAACAGATGAAGAAGATTCATCTGAATCGTTCAGTTAGATTAGCACAAGTTAGATAAAGGACTTTTATTTTAGTATTTGTATCACAATATTTAAATAGTATATGACTTTTTACTTTCTGTATATTATGAAATGAGAATTTGGAATCAAAGTATTGAGATAGTTATCGTCAAATTGTAACTCCCTGAACCAATTAAGCTGTAAGTTTTTATCTGCGCATTAACTCGGGTAATTATTAATAATAAAATAAAAGTAATAAAAATGGGCGTCACACTAGGGCTTGGGCTACTTGCTAGTGTAGGATGGAAGAGTAATGGCTTACGCTTCAAGACAACTACGACCTTATGAATGAAATTATCCAACTCATGACTTAGAATTAGTTGTTGTAGTCTTTGCGCTAAAGATTTGGAGACATTACCTCTATGGATCTAGATTTGAAGTCTTTAGCGATTACAAAAGCCTACGATACTTGTTTGATAAAAAAGAGCTTAATACGAGGCAAAAAAGGTGGATGAAATTTCTAAAAGATTGATTTTGAATTAGCCTACCACCCGGGCAAAGCGAACGTGGTAGTCAATGCCCTCAGCAAAAAGTCACTACACTTATCTACTATGAAGGCTGAAGAGCTGAAGTTGATTGAAGGATTTAGGAATCTTGACTTGGTAGTTGAAATTAGCCCTAAAATATATACTTAGGAACTTTAATTGTTACTAATGAATTTTTAGAACAAGCCAAGATAGGACAACAAGAGGATCAAACCCTATAAGAGAAGTTGGGAGCAGTAGGTGGAAGTGGAGAAGAGAAATCTAACTAAATGTTGATGGGATCGTTAAGATCAATGAAAGAATCTGTATTCTCCACAATGAGGAAATAAGGAAGATGATCCTAGAAGAAGCATATAAGAGTAAACTTAGTTTTCATCCGAACACAACAAAAATGTATCAAGACTTAGAGTGTTGAAATTACAAAGGAAAGTCCACATCTAAAAACATGCATTTATAGCAGTATTTGAATTTATAGAGACTCAGTTGCTAGAGAAATGGAGGTTTTGACTCTTAAATATAACGTATTACAAGTGAGAATTTAAAAATGGAGGAATTGCATGGGTTGACTACAGCAAGTACTTGAGGAATGTCTATAGGTTCTCGATGAGTCCTTGGGGGGATGAGGTGCCAAGTTTGTGATAGGCTTTGAGGTTAGAGATTATCACTGAATCGGCTTGGCATCCCCGATAGAGCGGAGCGTTACCGTAATGCGGTTGAGAGTATCCTAATCTTAGTACCAGACAGGATATATACTCCCGATAGTTACCCAAATTGCATATATGGATAAATGACGCGTGTCATGTAAGTCTTCCCGGAGGATGTGATTTTGGAGTCAGCGAAAGACCCTAAATAAGATTAGTGAAGTATCAGTAGGCACGATACGGTAAGGAAGAATGCATGATAATTATTCTACTAGTTTACCTTATGTGCGTGGTTGTTGCGAATGGTAGTTTACTCCTACAAAAACCCCTCTTTTTAGATGCTAATGACAAGAGCGAGCACGTAGATTTCTCGGTATCAAAGACAGTTCCTAACTGAGCAACATGAATAGGATCCTACTGATTGAGGTGTTTGAACTTAGGAAGAGTCATGGACCTTTTCCAGACTAAAGTTACAAGAAGCGAAGATTTTGAAAACCTCTTTATTTTGTAAAAGCATAAATGTTATTTGCTTATATGAAACTTTTAGTATGTAAGTTTTATTTGGTATGCAATTATGATTAATTATGCACTTGATTTGAATATTAAGTTTTCATAATTTATAAAATAAATCTACAAAAAATTATTTTCAATATTTAATTGATATAGTGAAGAGGGTGTTACACAGATAAGGAACAGAAGTGGAAATTTCAGGAATAGGATCAAATTCAAAAATTTTGTTCTCCCTGTCAACAAATATTTTTGAGATATAATACTACAGTTTTGTTTGATATTTTCACACACACACATATATATATATATATATTAATCTAAATTTTTATAATTAATTTCAATTTACTCGAACATTATGGCGATATTAGATTACGATGATATTAGGATTCTCTCAAATTGTAAACCCTGAAAAACATTTCTAATTTTAAAATTTTATCTGAAATAAAGTATCTAGAAAAACTTCATTAAAGTAAAATCAATAAAAGAAATAGTTTGCGGAAAATTACACAAGTTCAATTTCAATTTATAAGTAACTACGAATACATATAAAATATAAAAAATATATATTTAGATTTTGTCATTAATGATCATTCAGTTATTTTTAGACATTAATTACATTTAATTAAACTAATTAATTTTATTTAATTATCTTAATTGCATAAGAGTTAAATCATCAAATTTCTTTAATTTTAGCCCATGTAATTTATTTTAGATTACTTTGTATTTTTTAAATATTTTTTAATTAATTATTCAAATAAAGTATTTTAATTTATTAGAGACTATTAATTATAATACAAAATAATATATTTAGATTTTTCACTTGATTATCTTGTTAAAGATCTCTATTTTTTTAAAAAAAATAATTAATTAAGACTCAATTTTATGAATTTACATTAAATATAAAGATATATATTCAAATAACAATTAATTTTTCATCTATAAAAATTAATTTTTAAAATATTATAAATTAAAAATATTGAACGACTAGATATTTTATATATTAATTATACGTAATTCGATAATTACATATTTTAAGTACTAAAATGAATAAACAATATATAATTATTAACTATAAAATTTTCATGTGATAACACTTAACTAAGTATTTAATTACTTATATGTTAAGTAGACACGATTATTTGTTTGCATAACCATTAATAAGTTTCTAAAAAAATTTCAATCAATTTTATTTTAATATTCATATTATTTATAAATTATTTTGTATAATTTTATAATTGATGTCAATCCTTTTTAAAAGAATCATTTTGTAAATTGTAATTATTTGTAAATTAATGTCAAATATTTAATTTATTGATATTTATTTAGTAAATTCTCAAATATATTTTTAATCATTTAACCTATGAGGAACATTTGATTATTAATTATGAATTTTTTTATTTTTTATATTCATTTTAGTGTTATGATTGTTACAGGTTAAAACAAAATCTTAATACCATAAAATTAGTTTAATGTAAAATGCGATTTTTATTGTTTGTATGTATGTAACTTTTTATTGTTAAAATTAATGAGTAATACTAAAATTAAACTACGATAATATAATTATAATTTGTATATGTGTAATATAATTTTTTCATTCAATATTTATAATTTAAAATATAAATAATATATGATAAATTAAAATATATATAGTATATAACTTTAGTATT
>JAMLFT010007791.1:0-14423 GCA_026544285.1 Pachyrhizus erosus | reverse complement strand
TATTTAGTAATTATATATTTATATTTAAAAAAATTATGTATATATTTTTAATCATAATAATTCAATTTATTTATATTTTTTATTTTTCATAATAAATAATTATATATATATATGCACACACATTTTTTATCCAGCTAGATAGAAGGTCTGCCAGCGAAGCAAAGGAGACAGAACTAAACCAGTAAAATGTAATTTGATGTTTTCTAAGACAAGCAAAGTGGTTTAACAAGTTATTGCTGAAGTGTTCAAGGATGGAAAGATTGAAAAAAAAAAAAAAAAAGGAAGGAAGGGAGAAAAAGTATTTGAAAAAGGGCTACGGCAAATGTTATGATGAGATGCCTACTTTTATACATGAGTTCCTATCCTTTATTCATAGTTAATATTAACCAATCAGATATTCCATCTCACATGTTCGATGAACAAAAGAGAGACATATTCATGTGTGGTTGTGTCTTAATTTTTTTTTTCTTTAGGGAATACTAAAATGGTTTGTGGAGTTAACTTTATTGAATTTAAAACTGCTAATAAAAAGACATTTGGATTCATGTCTAAAAAGCATGCAAGTTATTTTAGAATTTGGAAATAATAATTTTAATTCGAGAAATGTTATATATATAATATAATCAACACTTTTTATTTTTTATAAAATTCAACTCAAATTATCAATATTTATAGGTAGTCATTAACTAAGTTAAAATAGTAGTATTACTAATCTATTTAACAATGAATAGCAATATTTGTTAAATCATTTTTTAAAAAAAGTAATTTTAGATGTTTCGATAATTTTTTATTTTAATTTTGTAATCCTAATTTAGTTAGGACCCAACCTACAAGAATGGTCTCATGATATCCCCAGACTGAAAATATAGAAAAAAAAAAAAATTGCATCTACAATAATTTATATGGACAAACATAGAAATAATTTTGACCAAACTTTTGTGGTCCTTACTCCTTGCATTGTGATTTATAAACATCTGCTATGCGATTTCCATATGCTCTTTTCTCCCCTTATTTTCTACAAAAATATATTTTTCCTATTCAACAATAGCTACATATATCTAAAATAAGTGTTGCTTAATCTTATAACTTTTTATTCAAGTGCGATAGATATTCGCATGTTATATAACAATTGATAAAATAAAAATTTTGTGTATCTAATTTTTTTTATCTATTTTAAAATATACATTTATGATAAAAGTTATATGTGTTTCAAATTCACTTCCATCGATGATCAATCCATCCAAACTTAAGCACTTTAAGTAAAATAAGATCTTGAGTTTTCAAAATAAGAAAAAAAAAGGAAAACACAATAACACTATTTATTTTACATAATAGTATTAAATATTTATTTATCTATTTTATTTAATATTATATATATCTTTTATAAAAGACAATTTTACTCAAACATAACACTACCATAAATAGTAAAATTTTTATTTTAAATATTTAATGTAATTACATATTTAAAACTCAATTTTAAATTATTATTTTATTTTAGTATAACTTTCTATCTATTGATCTACATATTCAATTGTGTGTGTATTATTTATATTGTATAGTGTTAATGTAGATTAAAAATGAATATTTTTTTTATTTACATCAAAGATATTTCTCAATCATTAAATAAATTTTATTTTATTTTTGTAAAGATAGTCAAAATAATTTTTTATTTCTTTCACTAAAATATTTTTTATTTACATTCTTAAAAATCAAGTGTGATAACATGTTTTAAGAACTCAACTATCTATCAATTATGTTAAATTTTGTTAATAGCATAATTATCATTTGACTAATCAAATAAAGTTAATTATAATGATTTAATTTTGATTAAATGCAATAAATAATTGATTGGATGAAATAGGTAATTCATTGTATTATTTTATTTTACACATGCATATTTCAAGTTAATGTGATACTCTTTTAATTATATATCAGGATAAATTACACAAACTTTTTTGAGATTTTATGAAATAACATAAACACTTCTCTTATATATTATACTAATATTTTCTATAAGAATATAATTGTAATGGTTAGAAAAATAAAAAAATATTTATGTAATTTCACAAAATTTCAGATATACAAACATTTTAGGAGGTGTATTTATAATTACTATAATATTTAATTATAACTTTATTACACATGAAAAATTTTCAAATTCAAGGTCAATTTTTTTTTACCATGACATTGATGTGGAATATGTATTAGTTTTGATAATAATTAATCTATGTTAACGAACCTAGTTAATCATTTTTAGTGAAATTTCATATTTTAACTATATTTTTTTTATTTATAAAACTTGAACTTGAGACCTTATTTAAAAGAATTGAATTCAATTTTATTCATATAAATAACACATTGGTAATCTAAGATCAAATTTGATAACTAACTTAACTAAAATTCTAATTCACTTTTGGTCCCTAAAGTTTTATAAATATGTAATTTTAATCTCTCGACAAATTTTATTGCATATTTGATCCCTCACATTTTCAAAATTTAACAATTTTGATAAATTAATAATATGTCATTAATTTTTAATTTAAATTATTAACGTGACATACTAGTGATAATATGAC
Organism: Pachyrhizus erosus; assembly: GCA_026544285.1. NCBI lineage: Eukaryota > Viridiplantae > Streptophyta > Magnoliopsida > Fabales > Fabaceae > Pachyrhizus > Pachyrhizus erosus. Next base: position 11,847 of record JAMLFT010007791.1, on the reverse strand, counting down.
ATTAACATGTTGACATGATAGATAATATGATAGTCCAATACATATATTAAGTGGTATTGATAATGTATTGATATGATACTAAAAGACCAAATCTCACATGTTAACACACTATTAGGATTATATAGAATATGTATTGAATTATCCTATTAGCATGTTAGTACTACATCATCAATAATGTGATATATCAATAATTTTTTATTAAAAATTTGACGGTACATAAGTAATGAATTAAAATTGTTAAATTTTGAAAACATAAAATAAAATGTGTTATAAAATTTTTTGAGAAATCAAAATTATACATTTGTAAAATTATAAGGAGTAAAAGTGAGTTTAAGCCTAATTAAAAATTAAGAGTTTATTTTTTGGTATAAAAAATTATTATTAAAACTTTATAAAAGATAACTATAATTCTTCTTAGTTGTCTGTGAGTAAAGTATTCCTATTAATAAGTTTTTTCTAGTTTTTGGTAGAAGATATTCGGATTTTTTTTTAAAAAAAGTTCTTAGTACTTTGATAATTTTGTTATTTTCTTTATAAATTAATATTTTAGTTTGTATAAGATATATAATTAAATTTTTTAATAAATAAATATTTTAAATATAAATTATTTTATAACTAAAATTTATAATAAACAATTATTTTAAATATATAAATTATAATTTAAATTTATGATAAATAATTTGTATTATGATATAAGATTATTTTTTAATTATTGACATTTTAAAAAAAATATTAAAGTTTAATTTAATATCAAGTATAAAAATAATAAATTTAAAGAGATAAGTAATTAAAAAATTAAAGTATATATATGGATAAAGATAAAAACAAACTAAATTGACACGGTGAAGAAAAATATTTTTTGGTTGATTGTTAAATCAAATTAAATTTAAATTTTAAAAATATATTTAAAATAAATAAAAAAATTTAAAACAAAATGTTTAATATATAAGATTAAGAAAAAAATAAGCGACACAATAAAAGTGAATTTTTTTTAAAAAAATATTCTCATTATAAAATAATTTGTAAAATATGTTTTTATTTTAAAATAAAGATTTAGATTTATAATAATATCATATATTAATTTTTCTTATATATTATCAATTGTCTATCTATGATCGACCAACTAACGAGCTCATAAATCAACTGATGTGAATTACTAAACTTAATTGTAAAAGAAAGTAAAAAAAAATAAAAAAAAATCGTATGATTCACCATTTTTTCAAACAAAAGAAAATAAAGAGGTAACACTACCTGCCATCAGCAATTTATATACCTAGATACCCCACCATTACCCATTGCTTTGGGTATTTGTCTACTTTGACTAAAATGCCCTCTGCACATGAGTTGCAGGTGTTTTGTAAATTAGATTTGTACAACTAAATACATCGCCAAATAAAAAGCTAATCCTTGATGATTAGATGCATTAAATGGTTTATAAATTAAGTGGGTCCCTCGTCCTTGCATTATATATGTGCTTGCATTTCCCCTTGTTTTGTTTTAGACTCAATTATTGACTTAATGAATTGATGGCAGGAAAAAAAGTAGACAAAGTAAATATATTTTCCTTTTTTTTTTCTTCTCCTTACTATCTTTCAATTCCATTTTTTTTATAATTATCAAAGCAGGTTACATCTACAATTTTTAAGGTGTAATAAATTTTTGTTTATTTTTTCTATTTTTTAATCTTACATAAACTTTTTTCATTAATATAAAATTTCCCTGATTTCTTATATGGTTATTGATTAAAAAAGGTTAAGGTAATGTAAATATATATATATAATATAATTTCATTAAATTTCCGATTGTGTAAATGTAATTTGTCTTAAGTGAATCATGCCATTTATAGTATTTCCGACTCTTTTAACCGTGGGGGTTTCATCTGACCAAATATTTTTTGCCACAAACATTTATTGACATTAAAAGTTAACATAATTAAGAATGCCTTTCTCCCTAGAAAAAATAAAATGAATCTGTAACATTTATTATGGTTAATAATTCTAAGGAATACTGTCTTTCAAAAGAAATTTTCTTTTTGTCTCATGTAATAAAATGGTTCGCGAAACGGATTCCAATTGACAAAAATACACACCCCATTTAGAAGAATACAAAATGAAATACATAAGAAGTGAAAAAAAAATATAAAAAATTTCAATATTCAACAACCTTATCTCTATATCAAGTCATTTTCAAGTGCAAGTGCAAGTGCAACGATCATAGAGGTTTGGAATTTAAAATTCGAAAGAGAAACGCAACGTTCACATAGCATAGCTAAGCGGTGGTGCCATAATTGTATATGGGTAGGAGCCATTGTCTTTGATATAGAATATATATAAATAGGAAATCATCCAATAATATAGCAAACCATCACCAATGTCTACATGCTCTCTATTTTTTTTTTCCTGGTTTAATAATTAACACAACATTCAAGTTTTTTTAAATCGATATTTCTATAATAATTCTATTTAAATAGTTCTAATAAATTAACTTAATAATCTTTCATTATCAACAGAAGGAAATATTAAATATTTTTATATCATTTCATGTTTCTTACTTTTTAATTAATAATACTTTCTGTTTAAAAAAATTAAGAGAATGTTGTCATGTTATCAGACATATAATTGCATCACTATATTTAAATAAATAAAAAAATAAGTCTTCCTAATGAATAAAGTTAATAATAATCTTAATTACTCAAGGAAAGAATGTTAAAAGCTTTATATGTTTTTTGCCTTTGTTGATATTCAGTACATATATTGATTTATTGTCTCGTTCGAATCCACATTTTTCAGAAGATATTTCTAAAGCACAAAATCATGAGAGGAATTTACTACTGCATATATTATTTTAAAATGTGACCGTGTGTAGATTCTGTTTTTTTTTTTTAATTAATATAAGAAAAATAATTCATATTTATTTATAAGAAAAGTAGTCCATATTTAGATATGACAATTCATAAAATATTTTAATATAAATGAGACAGTTACTTCTACATATTAGATTACTAATAGAGATACATTAAAAGGTCATTTCTTTGAAGGAGAAAAAGTATTTATCTCGTAATTTATAAAATACTCTGAAATAATCTTTAAGTAACAGAAAAATGTTAAAAATTTAGTTTATTGAAAAAGTTGAAATAGGACTTTAAAATCCATGGACCACCTTTTTTTCCCCTTTGCGTCCAAAGATGGTTTCACGTTTCTTTCTTCCTTTTTTTTTTGGTGAGAAACGGATGTTTTAGAAAATATTTAAGCAAATACATGTTTTTTGTTCAACATTTTATCTTGTTTTAAATCATTAGAAATTGGATCAGATGATATTATATTATTTTCTCTCCTCTTATCAAAGAAGAGTTAATTGTTGTTGGTTCTTTTAATATGTTTATTTTCATTAAAAATATGAACTAATAATTAATAAATATTTAATTACATGTCCAAAGATATTCATAAAAATTAAACTTTTTGATTAAATAAAAATTAAGCATAATTTCATATATAGTTCCCTGTTATTGTTGAAACTTGACTTTAATCCTTTTATTCTTTTTATGAATTTGATTTTCTTATTATTAATAGAGTATCACATGAGTATGAATGTGTTGATATGACTCTACAATAAAGTATCGTGTTAGTATTTATGTTAAATGTTAGAAGATGTCACGTTAAAGATTATTCAAATTTACCCTATTAAAATTGTAAGAAAATCAAATTAAAAAAATCAGAATATCAAAATCGAATAGTAAAATTGTAATTAGACATAAAATTTAATAAATACATCAAGTTAATAATATTAGTAATTTTATTTCTATATATTTAGTATTAATTTTATTTCTATATAGTTAGTATTTTAAGTAACTAAAAAGATACATGAATTTAAAAAAAAAAAATACATGATTCTAATAAAAAATATTAAATAAATACATGAAGACATTAACAAAAATAATAATGTTCTTATTAGTCATTTTTTAAAAATATTCATTATTTATTGTAAAAAAATATTCATTATTTTAAGTTCTTAATATTTTTATTATTATGTGATATCTAATATTTTGATTCCTTAGCCAAAGTCTCAAACATTAACATAACAAATTCCATAAAAGAACTCTAATTAAAGAATTAGAAAAATTAAATAAAAACATATTTTAAAAATATAAAAAACATATTTTTGTGGATTTTAATAAAATATAGTATATTTTTTACTTTCTTAACTAATATTCTTAAAATACAGGTCAACATGTGCCAAAAATGTTGAGTGGTAGTACCAAATTACTCCTTAGAGTAATTACTTAGTTTAAATTTAGCAAACCAATAATTCTTCTTGGAATCAACCATGATGCACAATATCACGGCCATCAAAACTTTGACGCCATTTATTACGGTAGGTCACAAACCCAACAGAACTGGCCACCATTTACTTCTGTTCATAAATAGCTTGGCCTAATAATATGACCTCCTTCAAACTAGTTCTATTCAACAGTGGTTCCCACTTAATAAGATAAACAATTTTCTTCGTTATAAAATATTGAATTACACTATTTACACTATTTTTCTTAATCACAAACCAAGTTTGAATACCAAAACACGCCGTGTAGAATCACAAAAAGATATTTTAATTTAAGTCTCTTTTTTTTTTTTTTTGTCAATTTTCTTTTTATCAGGTATGTGAACGAAAATTTGTCCAAATTGCAATTGTCACAATCAGGGTAGGACCCCAAAGGCCGCATGTAGAGTACCACAGTTCTAGGCAACAAGTTGAAGATTAAAATCAACACCCCAATGTTTTTCCCCAGTTAAGATATTTTTTAAGAGGGGCATTATGGGTAAGTCATAGACCTAAATTGTAAAAAATAAAAATAAAAAAATATAGAAGCTGTGAAACGGAGGGACAAACCCAGATCACAAACAAGCTGATGTAAATAAAATATAGGATAGATTAGCTTCAATGATTAAAGGTCAATGCAAGAACCACGTTATGGCCTGTTTGGTCTTTTCTCAATGAGTATGCCTAACCGCTACTGAAATCCAAAAAACACATCCCAAAAGAAAAAGCAACAAAGCACATCTTCATCTTCATCTTCATCTTCATCTTCATCTTCATCTTCATCTTCATCTTCATCTTCATCCAAGAAAAGGAAATTAATAATCACGTAAATTTCAGAAGAAAAAAAAGGTTAAAAATATTTTTAAATAGTAAAATAGAGTAAATAAGAAAAAAAAAGGTGACCTACAGGAGCCGGCCTTTAACTAAATATAGCTGGACAGACAAAAACCAACAATTATATCCATCGTCTCTGCTCGCAGCTGTTCAAAAATCTATGCATCTATTTATTATTTCATAAATAATAAATAAATAAACAAAAATAAATAAATACCATATTCCTGCATCTATTTTTCCGTGCCACTTTTCTTATTACCATATCAAAAGAGCAGAGTCAGGTGAATTTACCGGATGAGCATAGATAAACAATACAAAATTAAAATAAATAAAAAAACTGAAGATTCCACAGCTAAAAAAGAGAAGAAAAGGAAACAAGTAAAAAGTTAGTATTAAATACTAATAAAAAAAGCAGAAAAAGAGAAATATTTATTTATTCCTACTACAATTAATTTTTCCTCTTATTATAATAGATAATAATAAAAATAAATAAATTCACCTCCCGCATAGAAAAAGAGAGAGAGAGCGGTTTGCTATGTATGTACACATTTACATATACATTAGATTACATAACATAAAATAAAAAGCCATAAAAAATTTGAAAGAATTCACCACCCTTTTTGCTCTGTTTATATTTTTAATTTTTCTCTTGGTCTGAGCTGCTGTAATTGCTGCGGTGCTGTTTTGGAAAATAGGGAGAGAGACCCAAAAGAGACTATGCTTGGGGACTCAGCTGTGTTGGGAGCAGGAGGAGGTGGCGGCGGAGAAGCTGGTGGCTCCACCGACGCAGTGGTGGCGACGGTGCCACATGATGTGGCAGCGACGACGACCGGAGGCGGTGGTGGAGTTGGATCAAATTCTGGGGACGATGAAAGGGGTAGAATCGAAGATGGTGAACGTAGCTTCGGCGGTAACCGGTGGCCACGACAAGAGACTTTGGCGTTGTTAAGGATACGGTTGGATATGGACGTGGCGTTTCGAGATGCAAGTGTTAAGGGTCCCTTGTGGGAAGAAGTATCCAGGTGCGTCACTACTCTTTAACTCAATTATATTAATCTATCTTTCATTTTAGTTATAAATATCATTTCGTTTTAGTTTTCAATTCATCACTTCACTTCACTTCACTTCAATTCAACTGAATTTTGAGGATGCTGGATTTTTTATTTTTAATGGGATGTGGAGATCTGACAATTCAATTTTCCTTTGGTTTTAAATTTTATTCTCGGAAATGTATTCGGTTTTCGGCCACTAGCTTCAAATTCAATTCCATCTTTCCTCTCTCTTTTTTCCATCTCTTGGACTTTGCTTCCTTTTTCAGTTCCTTTTGTGTATTTGTTTTTTGTTTCGCTTAAATTTTTCCTTTTTTTTTTTTTTTCTTTTGGAGTTTGAGCATAAAATTATTATAAAAGAATTTAGATGTGCAGGCTTCATGATTTGGGTGTGATTTGCTTTTCTGACATTCACTTTGATTCATGTACTATTTTCCAAATAAGTTGCCGACTTGAATTGAGTTATCAAAAGCCAGATTTTTCTCCCCCGCCCCCCCTTTACTTTGCTTACCAACTCCTGCGGGAAATTAAGGAAGAAGATTATCTGTCAAATCTTCTAACTCGGGTTCATGTTTTTCTCATGGGAGACATTTCTGTTCATCAATTCATGCGATTTTATTACCCAAAACTTCAATTACGTGCAACTTTCACATTTTCTCCCATCTCTTTTACACTTACTTTCCTTCCCTTGCATTTCCACTGCTTGATTAATTCACATCATATTTTTATTTTATGCTTATCTTATGCTCCCAATGCCTTTTATCATTTGTCTTCTAGCTGATTTTGACGAGATAAGATAAACCCAGAGAAACTCTCTTCTCCTTCTTTTTTTCTTTTTTTTTTTTTTAATTTTGTCTTCTCTTTGTGCTTCAGGAAAATGGCAGAGCTTGGGTATCACAGAAGTTCCAAGAAGTGTAAAGAGAAATTCGAGAACGTGTACAAGTACCACAAGAGAACCAAAGAAGGTCGAAGTGGGAAACAAGATGGCAAAACATATCGTTTTTTTGATCAACTAGAAGCCCTTGAGAACCACACTCCAACACCACATTCCCCTAACCCATCACCAAAAGCACCACAATCAGCACCGTCAAGAGTAGTAGCATCACAACCTGCATCAGTGTCACTACCAATTGCAACAACAACTGCATCATCAGTGTCACTACCAATTCCAACACCACCAACAACAGTGCCAATGCAGCCAATATTGTCCAACACCACTCTCACCAGTACTCTCCCCAATATCACTGTTCCATCAACAACACCACTCCCTATAACCATACCTCAACCCATTCTCACTACCCCATCAATAAACCTCACAATCCCTTCCTACCCTCCATCAAACCCTACAAATTACCCACCACCATCAAACCCTACCACCAACACAACCCCACCACCCTCTTTCTCCACCTTCCCCACGGACACCTTCTCTAATTCAAGCTCCTCCTCCACCTCCTCCGACGAAACATTGGAAGGGAGGCGCAAGAGAAAGCGCAAGTGGAAAGACTTCTTCGAGAGACTAATGAAGGAGGTGATCGACAAGCAAGAGGAGCTACAAAAGAAGTTCTTGGAAGCAATAGAGAAACGCGAACACGACAGAATAGCAAGAGAAGAAGCATGGAGAGTACAGGAGATGCAAAGAATTAATAGAGAAAGAGAAATCTTAGCACAAGAAAGATCCATAGCCGCAGCCAAAGACGCTGCCGTTATGTCATTCCTACAAAAAATAGCCGAACAACAAAATCTCGGTCATGCATTGAGCAACATCAACCTCGTACAACCGCAACCGCAGCCACTACAACAAGTGACACCACCTAGTACAATACCACCTCCCGTGCAACAACCATTGCCGGTGGTTGTTTCACAGCCGGTGGTGCTGCCAGTGGTATCACAAGTGACGAATATGGAGATAGTGAAAGGCGATAATAACAATAACAACGGCGAGAATTTCATGCCATCGAGTTCTTCGAGGTGGCCAAAAGTGGAGGTTCAGGCGTTGATAAAGCTTCGAACGAACCTGGATGCCAAGTACCAAGAGAATGGACCAAAGGGTCCTCTTTGGGAGGAGATCTCATCCTCAATGAGGAAGCTCGGGTACAACCGAAACGCCAAAAGGTGCAAAGAGAAATGGGAGAACATTAACAAATACTTCAAGAAAGTCAAGGAAAGCAACAAGCGAAGACTGGAAGATTCCAAAACGTGCCCTTATTTCCACCAGCTGGATGCGCTGTACCGGGAGAAGAACAAGACGGAGAGCGTGGCGGTGGCGGTGAAGCCGGATAGCACGGTGGCGCCGCTGATGGTGCGGCCGGAGCAGCAATGGCCACCTCAGGAGGAAAGTATGAGGGATAGGGACATGACAATGGAGGACGTGGAGAACGAAGATGACGAGTATGAAGAAGAGAGAGAGGAGGAAGATGATGATGAAGAAGAGGATGAAGAAGGTGGTGGAAGTGGTGGTGGTGGGAACTATGAGATAGTGGCAAACAAACAAAGTGCCGTTTCAACGGAGTAGGGGAAGTGTGAAGAAAGAAGGTGATGGGTCAGAGAAAGTGCAGGGGTTGTCGGAGGTGGAGGTGGTGGCCTGGCCATTGTGGTGGAGAAATTAAGAATTTGAATATTCACGTACGGTGAAGTTACACATGACATGGGATGGGTATCGACCTGTGGAAGATGAGGTTTGGTTGATTTGGTACCTTGTTGTAGCATATAGTCAGTAAGATTATATGTTTCTTTTTCTTCTTTTCTGTTTTATAAAATTTTTTTATTTTTTGGGATAATAAATAAGTCCGATCAGAGAGGAATTTAAGATAGAGACCAATAAAGAAGAGAGGGACCTTAATTAAGGTTTGTATTTTTTCTTTTATCTTCATCTTGTTTGGTGCTGTAAATGGAAGGAGATTAATTCGGGTTTTGTCCTTTCTCTATGCTTTCAGTTTTGACATCTTCTTACTGTTCAAATGACTGCCATTGACTTTTCTTTCAATTCCTTCATCTTTTTTTATTTTACCTTATATTTTCCTATAAATTTACTTTAGCACACAGGATAGTACATACTCTAGTATTTTCAATTTATATTATTTAAATTTTTTTAATCTCTCTAAATATAATAAATTTTAACACTATTTCTTTATATTTTTAAGTAATTTTTCTCTTTATAAATTTCTTTTTTTAAAAGACTAGTCTTTATTATTATTTATTAATTATGTGACATGCATGTCACATTACTAATTATCTGAAATAGCACATAGTTTGATGTGTTCTGTAATCACTAAATAATAATAAGAACTAGTGTCATTTTAAATTTTATAAGATTTATAAGCAACAAAGTAAAAAAAATTAAAATTTACTACTCGATATATTACAATTTATTTAAAATTTTACTTCTAATTATATACAAAAATTAATTTATTAAAGAGATAAAAATTACGTATTTCAATAATCTTTTCATTTGAAAATAAAATTAAAATGTAAAGTACTACTTGATGAGGAAAAGAAAAGAAAAAAGCTGAGATTTTGGTGAATTAACTGCCCCGTTTTCCGTTTTGCACTAACTTATTAGCCATTTGTCAGATATCGTAAAAGAGGATCAGAAAATTATTGAGTTTAATTGTTGGCGCTGAAAAAATGGGTTGCAAAACAAGGTTTAATATAAAAAAAGAGAAGAGAAAAATAAATAAAAAGTTGATTAAAATAATATTAAAGGAGCCTTAAATTGTTGGGATAGCGACCATACATTTTGCATTGTATGAGACCCTTCTCAGAGCAGAAAATGCCAGCATCACACATGGAGTCATAAACCCTTGAAGGAGAGGGTCCACCAAGAGGAATCTTGTGAGTTGTGACTAATCTCACTCTGAAAAGAACCTAAAACACTAGCATGCAGTTGTTGTCTCTGTGGCACTGTGCACGCAAGGTGATGTGTTTCTCTTCATGGGTGTCAGTCCTAAGAAAGAGATGAAGGTTCATCATCATCATCATCATCATCTAATGGGTCAACTTTTTCTGCTGTTAATGTGCTTTTGTCAGGCTTTCATCAGCATCCAAATATCTAATGCTGATCCCGTTTCTGAAAACAAATTGTACTTGTTTTAAAAAACTATTAATGTATTTTGTTTCTTTTTTTTTTTCACTAAAAAGACGTATATAATTCATTGGTTTATAACCAACGGAATGGGAGAGATTATGTTGTGCTTTTGGTATAATATATATTTTTGCACATATGAGATATTGCTATGATGGAGGACTTGTCGTTTGGAATAACAGGTCATTGTTTTTCTTTGAACTCATATATATACACAATGATTTGGTGGGTATCTAATTCTCCTCTTTATACACTTTAGTTTTATTTTTCTATTTTTTTTTCTAAATGGTGATATTTACTGCCGCCATTGCAGATCACACTCCTCGTTTTCCCAAGTTAATTTATCATTTCCAAATTCATTTTGTTAGCGGAATCATGTATATAGGGTTCATTATTTTCCTTTGAACTTTTTACAAAGGATAGAATGATTGGGGTATCCAATTCTCCTGTCTTATACTCTTTAGTTTAGTTTTCTTTTTATATATCTTCTTATATACTATAAATTATAATATATAATTTTAAAAATTACATTTTCATTATTTTATCATCTTAATTAAATATTTTTATTGTTATATTTTTCTTCATTTCTTTAGACGTGTATTTTACATATTATCATGCAATTAGCTAAGAAGTCATCTTTCAATCATTTGTAACTAACCCTCTACTTAATCCTCCTATTTGCATATCATCTTCAATCTACTCTTTTTCATTTCTGTTTCTAAATTAAATTTCAATAATTTTTTTTAAAAAATATCAATGGCTAAAAAATATTATATCATAAATTAAATTATTTATTATACACTTTAAGTATAATTTATATATATTAAAAATATATTTATTCTTATAATTTTAGTTATAATATAAATTATATATTTTAAATATTTATTTATTATAAATTTTAATTATATATAAATAAGTATTTATCCTATAAGATTTACAGACTAAAACATTACTTTGTTTTAATTTTGAATTATTGGATTTGTACCGAGAAATGTATTTTATACTCCATCATATTTCTGTGTTCATTATTTACTATGATGGGTTTTTTGGTCCAAGACTTTTAATGTACATAGACTCATTGAATGTTGACTAATTTAAGTTTAGTAATTTGAACCTATTAAAAGAGTTATTAGATTGTGTGATTCGTGTTATGCTTTATTAATATTTTTATAAAAATATTTTAATATTATATAAATATTTAGAATATTAAGTTTTAGTATTAAATATATTAAAATGTAAATTCATGATTAGAAGTTTCATATGTATAATATATTATATTATAATATTAATCATTCAAATGAATAAAAAAATTATCAAATTTAATTTAACGAGTTAATTATCCAAAAATAAATGTACATTGAAAACATATTTTTTAAATAAATTATTCATCAATATCATTATGTAATTATTTTGCTTAATATTAGAGTAATTATTTTTTTAGGAATATCAAAAAAATAATATAAGATTATTTCTATTGATTATCGAGTAAACAATATTTTATTTTTATTTTTTTAATTAATAATAAAACATACAATTGATGATAAATATAAAGAAATATATATTCAAACT
>JAMLFT010007790.1:0-14423 GCA_026544285.1 Pachyrhizus erosus | reverse complement strand
AGAAAGAGGAGAAATAAAAAGATAAAAATTTATTCTGAATTTTAGAAATAAAAATTTGAATTTCATAAATAAATATATATAATTAAAATAAATTAAATAGATTCATAAATATATATAAATATTTTAGTGGGAAGAAATATAAGAAACAGGAAGAGAAAAATATAAGAGGATTTATAGAATTTTAAAAAAAATTAGAATTAAAAATACTAATTTTAAAAATATAAAAAGAAAATAAAAGAAATTAAAAAAAGAAAGAAAATAAAAAAACCTGACTAGGATTCGAACCTAGGACCAGGGTGAAAAGAGGAGATGTGGCGGACCAACTGGGCTAGGCCCATCCACATTTAAGAAAAACAACAAACAAAAGTGAAACATTGTGTTATGAAGAAAAATTAGAAAAAAGAAAAAAATATGGTGGGTGAATTCAAACCTAAGCATAGGAGGGAAGGAGAGTTTAGGGAATGAGTGTAATGTCATTAGACAGCTGTATGAAAACAAAATATACTAAAGCTTACCTCAAATTCGTGAACCGCCATTAAAGGATGACACACCTCCTTCAACCTCAAGCCTCCCCCTATAAGCGTGTCGTCGTGCAACCCCTGCCCTGCTACACTGCCTATTGTATTTGCACATGGCCTATAAAGCGAATATGCTTGGAAATGAGCACTGAAACTCAGTACATAAGTAACGAAGTCGAAGAAAATGCAAATGAATAACAACAAATTTCTCAAGCCAATTCACTTTAAATTCGAAACCTTTTGCTAAAATTCCTACCCAAAAAGTTTCATCATGTTCCATGCTTTCTTCTAATACTAGTAATTCAGAAAAAGAAGGGAAGAATCACGATTTCACACCTTTGCTGGAGCTTTGTCAAAAAAATTAGAATTCTCGCCAAAAATTGGAATTTCATGTAGGAGGAGTCATTTATCTTTCAAATTTGTTTCGTAAATTCATTTTCGAACATCTTAATTACATGTTAACACTCTAAAATAGTCAAATTGAGGATAAATTAAGCAAATTCAAATTTGAATTGCTCCTCTGGCCGCCATTAATGATGTCTCTGAGAATTTGTTAAAATTTAATTTGATTTGATGATTACTTCATTTAGGAATTACAAATGCTATTAGTATGATAATGAATCATTTACAACATAGAATTTATGAAAATTAAGGCGAATTCGAAATAGGGAAGGTGATGATTAAAGTTAAAATTTGATGAATATGCTCTCTGTTTCATTTTAGGAACCAAGGAACACCAAGGCAAGGAAAAAGAGAATAAGATAATTTGAGTGAGGGAGAATCAAAAAAGTAGTAGAGGGAGAAAGGAAGAGGGAGAGAGAAAGAGAGAGAAAGAAAGAGAAAGAGAAAGAAGAATAGAGAGAGAAAGAAAGAGAGAGAGAGAAGAGAGAGAGAAAGAACAAAGAGAAAAACAAGAGAGAGAGAAATATAGAGAAAAAGAAGGAGGAAAAAAGGAAGAAGAGAGAGAAAGTGAAAAGAGGAAGAGGAGAGAGAAAGATTTAGGAGAGAGAAAGTTGAGGGAGCAAGAGGAGAGAGAAAGATGAAAGGGAAAGAAGAGGAAAGGAATAGGAGAGAGAAAGAAAGAAGAGGAAAGGAATAGGAGAGAGAAAGAAAGAAGAGGAAAGGAATAGGAGAGAGAAAGTGAAAGAAATAAATATAAAACTTATAAAATGTCCATCATGCCTCTTTACTTGTTATTTTGCTTGGGATTACTATTATAATGTCTCCAAAGTTATTCGAATAATGATGTTATCATTTTCCTTGATGTATGATACTATTTATATGTGATGATTGGCTCTATTGATAGTAGAGGGAGCTTTATAACTTAAGTGGTTGTCTCAAGTAGACAGGACTTAAGGAAACAACCCTAAGGTAGAAAATGAGATACAAAATTGTGATAATTGAGCAATTTACTTAGACAAAGTTGAATGAAACTTAAGTGATGAATGATTAAATAATATGAAATAAACTCATTACATAAACATTACCTCTAAGCTCAAAACAAGTACCAAAAAGAAATTGATGAATGGAAGTGAGAAGAGAAGTATGATTCATAAAAAACCTAAGAGTGAAAATTAAGAATGAAGATTGCATGGGTTGACTATAAAAGGTATCTGAGGAATGTACGCAGGCTTTGATGAGTCTTTGGGGGTTAGATAAGGTACCAAGTTGTGAATCGCTCAAAGAAAAATGGTGTCATAGAATTGGCTTGGCGTCCCTAAAAAAGTGGTGCTTTACCAAAATTTGATTAAGAGTATCCTGGACCGAGTATCAAGCAGGATATGTACTCCTGATCGTCGACCCAAAATGTAAACTTGGATAATTATTGACACGCTCGTGTAAGTCCTCCTAGAGATAGGAGAAATTGGAGGCTACGAAGGGCCCTAGATGATTAGAAACCCTAACTAGGCACGATACGATGAGCTAAGAATATGCGATAATTAGGAATGATTTACATGTGTGATTTAAGGATAGATGTCTCACTACTGCAACCCCTTACCTTTCGGATACCGATGACGAAAGAATTCCACCCTTTATTTCACATGACAATCATACCATTGGCAGGAAGATGGATCCATGACCCATTGTTTGGGGATGACACCTTCACTAGATATGTGAGATTTGCTTTTAGGTCCCCTAATGCCATATCTCCTTGGCAATTTTCTCACATAGACATACTTGTCATCTTGACGCAGACATTGCCACCCAAATACACTAGAATTCCACCTAATCCTCCAATAGGTCCAAAACGTCCTCATCCCCCTATAGATCCAAATTATTCTACAAGCTTAGCCCCAGATAGAGTTAATAATCCAAAAAAGGATAAAGAAACTTCAAAGGAAGAAGACCCCTCTGAATGTTTCTAATCAAAAGGCATAGAGGGAATAACAGGTTTAGATAATATCTAGTGGTCCAGTATTTCCCTATTTTAAATGAATGTATAAGAATAGTTGATATTTTGAAATTTAGTTTTTATTGTTGTACTATTAATCTTATAAGCATATATTCTACTAAGTTTTAATGCTCAACTATATGTTATATGGATGACATGGTGACATATAGGTATTCAGAAATTGTAACTCCCTAGTGTTTAATGTTTTAAATTTATCCTATTAATCATAAAAGAAAATAAAAATAATTGGTGAAATTAAAATCAAATTAAATTAATTAAATGAAAAAGACCGTTACACCAAGCATTGAGCATAATGTTGGAGGAGAGTCTTAGTGTCTTATAATTGGTTTATACTTTTAGTTTTGGGAAGTTGTGCTTTGATAATTGTGATATTGGGGTAGAGTTATATTTTTATATTTCCTTATTGATGTTGTTCAATATTTTATATAATGGATGGTCTTTAGAGTGCCAACTTTGATGAATGATATATATATATATAAACACACTAGAGATAAATGGACCTAATTTCAACTTAAATGGGGGTAGGAGTATATGCAGAAAATAAAATGTGTATAAAAATAAATAAATCAAAAAACTAGAACAGTGGTAGTTTGCATTGGACTAGTTGGAGGAAGACGAGAATAGAAAGTTAAAACTGGATGAGGATGAGTGTAAGCTTAAATGATAAACTGATGAAAGAAAACCACAAGTTGGATAGGCGGTAATCCCCGAAAGACCAATAGACAGGAAAGTAAAAGATGCTTAAAGAGAGATGTATTAAAAAATAGAAAGAAGCTTACAAAGAAATATCTCAACGACTCTCTCTCTAGTCTCTCTTTCTCTAAACTTCTCTTGTAAAGGATACCTCACAATATAGTCAAGACCTCCTTTTATAGACTTGAAATTTATTGCTTTCTACATTTCAAGTTACATGACTAGTACTGTAGCTACAGTTCTGATTTTAATCTTCATCTAGATTGATACTTTCACAATCATCTCCATTTTTGAACATGTCATCTAAAGATGTTATTGAAACTTATGAGTTTGGTAGAGAAGGTGTTTTGGAAGATACTCCTTCTTTTGTTTGGAGTAAAGTCAGGATATTTTGCAAATCTTTGCTTTGTTTGAGAGGCTGCCAATGTTGCCATAATTTGAGCTCTTCGATTAAGAAACAGGGAAGTTTCTAAATCGGCTAGTTTCAAGAACTTGATGTTGGTTGAAAACCATGTTCATACTTGTTCTGGACCTGTATTAGTTGTATCAAACATATTCCACCATTTTACAAAGGCATTCCTTTGTAGTAGTGGCAGACTTTTGGGATGTTCTTGCTTTCCATACCTGTATTTCCATGAGATAGAGTCTGAATCAACTAATATGAATTCAAAAAATTGTCTTGTTTTATTAATTGTTGATGACTTAAAATGAAAACCTTTTAGGAAATATTTTTGAAACAACTTTTTGAGGAGAGTTATCTCAAAATTCAGGTTTCATTTGTACTATAGAAGAAAACTTATTTTTTGAGATGTAATGGATTTGTTTGGATTTAGGATTTTTGAGTTGGATAATTTCTTTTGATTGTGATTTAGCAATTTTTTTCCTTTAGGTTCATTAACCACTATTTGTTTAGTGGTAATCTTGGAAATGGTACATGCTAAATCCATTTCTTCATCTAAGCATATATATGCCCAAGATTTAGGTTTGAGTTTTGTTAGACCACAATCTTGGAGGGCTAACAAAGTTTGGATTGGAAAAACATAATAAGCTTTTGTTTGTTTGGTTGGAAGGATTAGTTTCCTAAGTAAATGACTAAGATTTTATTAGGTTTTGGGTGAATGACCCAATAGGTGTTGGTTGCTGGGTTGATGACCTAGTTGGGGTGGATGACCATAACTTTTTTTAGGATGGCCCTGGTAAGGCAAGTCAAACTCCCCGCCCTTTGGACGAGGCCAAAGCCGCCTTTTTAGGCGGCATGCCTGTATCTTTAGTTTCCCTGCAAATATTCACGAGTTAGATAGTCTAAGAGAGAATTAGAGGACCCTTTGAGATATTTAATTACAAAATCAAATACACTTAAAATTACTTTCCATCTTGTAAAAATTTGTTTTGAGGCAAGATTTTTACATCGTTTAGTATAATATCTTTAGCTAATTTGCAATAAACTCTTACTAAAATTTTTTGATTAAGTAAACCAAATTGAAATTTTGAAATGCATAAAACAATTGCTAAAACTTCTTTTTTAACTGTGGAATAATTTTGTTGTGCATTATTCCAGTGTTTTGAAGTGTACAAAATGATTTGCTCTTTGTTATTAAGTTTTTTCTTAAGGATACCTCCATATCCTAAATTTGAGGCATATGTTTCTACGATTTTGTAAGCTTAAGGTATTGGTAGATAAAGGCACAAAAGTTTCTTTACTTGGAGTTTGATTTGTTTGACCATATTCGTGTGTCGATTAGTCCAAGGAGGAGAATTTCTCTTAAGACGATCATGTAAAGGTTTTATGATGTTATTTAAATGAGGGATAAAATCACCTACATAATTAAAGACATCCTAAAAACCTTTAGAGTTAACTTTTGTTGGTAATTTGATCAAGAAATTTTTTAGTAAATTCTATGGATCTACTGATAGGAGTGATTGTTCCCTGATAAATTATGTGACCAAAAATCTACTTTTAGTTTGGAATAAACTAATTTTTGAACTAGACATGGCTAGACCATTTTGGAAAACAATCATGGCAAATGTTTTGACATGTTTAAAATGTTCATCTATAGATTGTGAAAAGATTAACACATCATCTATGTAGACAATGGCAAAATTTGAATAAGGATTGAATATATCATTCATTATTTTATGAAATTCAGATGAAGCATTCTTAAGACTAAAAGGCATTACATTCCACTCGTATTGCCAAAAAGGAACGGTAAATGTTGTTTTATATCAATCAGATTCTTTAATTTGAATCCGCCAATATCTTGATTTCATGTCAAACTTTGAAAATATCTTTGCATAATTTAGTCTGCTAAGAAGATCTTTTTTGTTTGGAATAGGATATCGAATCTATTGCAGAACTTTGTTTAATGGTTTGCAATTGATAACTAATCTAGGAGGTCCTCTTTCTAATTCTATTTTTTTATTCACATAGAATGCAGAACAAGACCAGGGACTTTTATTTTTCCTAATTAGTTTTTTGTCTAAGAGATCTTTAATCTCCTTTTGACAATATTGCAAAAGTTGCTCATTCATTTGAATGGGTCTTGCTTTTGTTGGTATTTGATTTTCCCTAAACTCCTTTTCATAGGGTAAATTTACTGTGTGTTTTTTTCCTTTTCCAAAATGCATGTGGCAAGTCAGAACAAATGGAAGATTAATCTTTAATTGAACTTGGGGTTGTTCTAATTAGATTTGTATTTTTTAAAATTAATTTCATTTTTCAAAAAATTAATTTGATTGGTTTTGGTTTGAACCATGTTCAATGTTTTACTTATTGGTCTTTTGGTAAATTGGAAGACTATTTGTCTACCTACTTGGTAGGTAGTTATACCTTCATCAGATATTTCTAAAGGAAATAATGCTTTGATAAAAGGTGTACCTAGAATTACTTCATTCTTAAGGTTCTTAACTAATAAGAAGGAAGTGTTAACTACATAACCTTGATTTTCTATGATTGCATTAGACATCTTAAATCTAATATGAAGTTCTGATCCACTAGCAGTGCTAAGTTTCTCAGATGTTTTCTCAAAGTATTTTGTTGAAAAAAGTCCTTCCAAAATACAACTTTAATCAACGTCTGTGTCAAATAGTACTATAGTCTCTAAGACAAAATCTTGGACCATAATTTTGATATTGATATAAATTTTTTGAATAGTTAATTGATTAATTAACCTAAGGACTTTTGATTCAACTTCTTCTTCATCTTCTGAAATCTCTAGGATTTCATCTTTAGATTATTCTCCTATACATGATAGGATAGCTTGATGAAGTTGTTGTTGTTCCTTAATCTCATTAATTTCTTGCTTGAGATTATTAATTTCCTTTTAGAGATCCTGAATTGTGACAAGTTTAATTAATTGTTTTTCTAATCGCTTCAGGATTGGTTTAAGATCATACTTAATAACTAGATCTTTTGGTTTTCTTTTTTCTAAAGTTTGTTTAAGTTTGGTAAGGTAAACTTTCTTTTCTTGACTATTAGGAATTGAATTAATAGCTTCAAACAAAAGATCTTGTTCTTTTGTCAAATGTCTTCCTAAATATTGTTTAATTCTTCAAACGATTTTCTATTATATTCATCTTCAAAACTTTCTATGAGCAGATTGTTAATTTGTTCTTCTATGGTTTGATCAAGATTAAGATTACTTATCCTTTTCTTGAGCCTACAATATTTGCTAATATGACCAGGTTTCCGTCACTTATAGCAAATAATTTGTTTGTTTGTCTAGGGTTTTCCTTCCCCGAACATTTTCTCCCTTGTGTTTTTGATAAATTTTCTAAGTTTTCTTTTGTGATATTTGGGATTAGGTTTTAGTTTCTTTTTAACCCTTCTTTTGGAACATCTTGGTAAGCCAAATTACTCACAAAACGTTCCTAAATCTTTTCTATTTTGAACCTTTTTCCTTGGCCAGTTGTCGTTGGATTTTGTCATCCTAACAAATTTTATGACTACTTTTTGAATGTAGGAGATTAATTGCCCATAATTAAGACTATCATAGGGAATTATTCCATCAGGGGTTAAGCTTCTAATATTTTTCCTAACTTTGTCTCCTAAAGATTTTGGAAGTCTTGCCAAGAACTTCTCTTTCTAGAAAGGGTGTTAACTATCTTCCTTGGTATAGACTCTAATTAAGAAAGTATCCTTATAGCATCTAAATTTTGTTAGGGTTTTACACCTAATGTTAGATAGTAGTTATGTCGATCTGTCTTTTCATAAGGATAGATCTCCGATGAAATGTTGAGCTATGGTGAATATTAATGCACTCATAACATCTGGGATGGGTTCTCCATTTTCAATTAGTATTGGTTCTCCAGTGTCATTGGTTTTGATGACTGAGAATATACTATGTTTTTCATCCTCACTAAGATAATTATGGCTTCTTTAAAACTTTCATGAAATAGTAATGTTTATTATGGCTTCTTTAAAACTTTCATGAGCCATTTGGTATGCAATGCAAACAATGGTCATATGTTGGAGCATATTCATGATATTATACTTAGTTTTTCCATTTATGTTCTATTCATATACGTTATTTGCATTTAAGCTGTTGAAATCGAGGTTTCTTTCTTCAATTGCCATATCAGGAGCTGTCAAAGGTTTTGTTAGACCTTTCCACTGCGTAACGGCAGAGGTCATAATTGGACTTATTTTCAAAAAATCTTGAATTGAACTATCATTTAATTGAGATTCATTTTGCTGGACCATATTGATGGACAATTTTGTGGCTTGAATAGTTTTCCTAGTTGTAGAAACTTCATCAGTTGATTGAGGAGTTTTTGGGATAGTTGCTTGATTAAGAAAACTATTAATTTTATTTAATAATTCACTTTCCCCTATTATTTTTCTTTTTGCTTTTGTTTTGGCTTCGAGAAGACTTTGTTTAGCCTTATCAGTAAGCTTAAACAGTTTGAATAATGGTTTTTCTAAAGTTTTAGAGGTTGAAGGTTCTAACTTGAAAGTTGAAATTGTTGGTTTTATCGATTTTGTAGAGATAATTTTATCTCCTAAAATCTAAAGATATTTGTTTGTATAATTGACTTGCTCTACCAAATTTTTTATTTCTTTAGAGTTTACTTGTTCCTCTAAATCTTTAGTTTTGAATGGTGAAGCTATAACAGGATTATGTTTCTCATCTGTTACATTTGGAAGTTTGTATTGGCAAGAGGGGGTAGCTTAGGCTGAACCATCTCGCCATCTTTTAAATGCCAAATTATTATGACATTAGTAGATCTGACCTGTTAAGTCAGTTTGAAAAGGATAATCAATATTGTATAGGATTGTATGTGCATAAAACCAATCAAAGAAAGGTATATTTAATTGGACTTTTTCAAGAAAACTATAATATTTTTCTCGAAAGTTTAATTTTTCTGAAGTGTTATATCTTTGTAAATACCATTCCATCTTGAGTTTCCATTCCTTAGAGTTAAGGTTTTTATGAAGGGCTTTTTTGTCAATTATAAATTTATTCAATGACATAATTATCATGCATCGAAGAGTAGGTTGGAAATTGAATAGATCTTTGAACTTCATGCTCATCTTTTTGATAAATTGTTCTAAGGATATTAGAAGTTGTTTCTATTCCCTTAAGATTGATCTTAGATAGTGTTGTTAGTTTTAGGATAGGATTCCTAACAGTTGATTGAGATGCTACCGAGAATGATCTCCTAGCTGAAGTAAAATCTTATTGAGAGGCTTCTGATCTAGATTAGAAAGAGTTTCTTCTATAAAAAGCGATATCAACTCTTCCTATTTCAGATTGCCTAATTTCTTGTAGTTGTGGGGTTTGCCTAAGACAAGCTGGAGTTGCTTTTTTTATAGACCAAGTTGTTGGCAAATCAACTTCATCCCACTTAATAAGTCTAGGGACCATAACATTTTCCTTGGTCATATTTGTGACAAAGAGTGTAGTTTCTTTGTCGTTTGTTTAATAAAACTCTTGAATTACAAGTATTCATGACTTTGTATTGGATCCTAAACAATAGTGTTGTCGGTATTGATCCTTCTTTAATACCCAGACCATGAAGGCGAATGTTTAAGAATAATGAGTCTAAGATATTTCTATCTAACATACTCATTGTCTTGTTTGGAAAACAATTGAAATAAATAGGACTATGTCCTAAACTTGTTTCGACCGTTGCTATAAGGAAGTTGTGGGAATCGTTGTGGCTAATATCTCTAAGACACATCCTATATGTAGATATTTGTATTTACTATCATGTTCTACTACTAATTGTTTGCTTAACAAGTGAAATTCCTCACCAACATCATGACCAAGAGGAATATTGTTTTCTACAATTTTGATTATGTAATCAAAACTACGAGCTATTTTGGATTCTTTAGGGATGTAAAGTTCATCTTGAGGAATTTTGGAAATTTCCCAATTATTTATTGCTTGGTTAATATCTTCAAAGAAGACTTCTTCAAAGATATTGTTTTTTGGAGAAATTTCTTTCTCATTGTGATTATGCTCAGTAAGCACATTTGATTGAGAAGTCGAGGAGGAAGGTGAAGAGGACTTGAGTGAAAAGCGACAAGAGAAAGATCGGAAAAGACTAGACATATTTGCTTAATTCTAATATCATCACCTTCATTTAGTTTTACAAGAATCAAATTATACTATTCATTATCTTTATAGCAACCAGGTATCCTTACTTTTTATCTTCTGTTTCTATAAGCTCATCAATATGTTAGTCTTACTGTCCTATCCGTCAAGACTTACTGTTGCTACAGATCTTCTAAAACATAAGATCAAGAAGCCTATGCTTCCAAAACCAATAAATAGTACAATATGAGGATAAAGGAGATGAATATATAGTTCATTTGGAAGAACAAAATACTAGATTTATAGAGATAAATGTTAACTTAACACTAATAAGTAAATCCCTACACACACACACACACACATGTTATTGCATGAATGATTGTGAGAATTGAGAATGTAAATCTTTTACTCATGAAAAGTTTTTTTTAAAAAAAATTTCACACTATTGTCTATAAATCTTCTTTGTTTTCTACATATGTGTTTAAACAAAACATTAAGGTAAAGGGTGTCATATGAAATCATATTTAATTGTCATAGAATTGAATATTATAATTTCTCATATCATATTATGTACAATAATTTTTTTTCATAATTTATTTTTAACAACTAATGTTATTTTCTAATTAATTTCAATTATCTCACATTCTTTTTTTTCTCAATTATTGAAATTATTAAAAATACCTTTTCATGTCTAATTGTCTTAATTTTTTTATAGAGGTCATCCTTTATCTCTCAAGGTTCATATGAATTTTTTCAAATCCAAATAAACTCATCTACTATCATTTTCCATTTTCACAAGGCATCTTGTCCATAACAAAGTATTCAAATTCCTACTTATAATAAATATTCAACAAATCCCAAAAATCATAAATAATTATCATTAGGTTCACAAGAAACTTCAAGCACAAAATAAATTTTCCAAGTCATAATCTTCATTGCAACTATTTTCTATTATTTAATTTATCTTCAAGACAAATTTCTAGTAATTTAATAATACCTATTTTAAAAATATTAAAATCCCAAAATTAATTACAAGAAAAATCATAGAGCATCCTCACTAAATATCATTATCATACTTTTAGTTGTCCAAAATTCTATGGAAATAATTTTATCAAGGTCTTAAACATATTAGATATCCCTAAAAGAAAATTAGCTTAAAAATAGTAAATAACACAAAAAATCCAAAAAAAAAAATTACAAATGAATCCAGCCTGAAAACTTCATAAACATCATCATCACATGAAGAATTAACTCAATTATTTTTTAAAATTTTGAACACAACAACAATTCCTAATGAGCCATTACCCGTTATTGCTCTTACAACAATTTTACTAAAACAACATAAAAATCCATGAACAAGTAGAATCATAAAGAAAAAAAAAATCATGAAAATAACATCAACCAAGGCTAAGGCAAGGACCCTTCATACCTCTTTGATCCTAACACTAAATGTTTGATGAGAGGTGTAGATAAAAAACTTGTTGGATCCTTAACACTATACTTAGATTTGAGTCAATTCCAATGGTTGGATGATATGAAAATTTGAGAGAGATTTTCAAAGTTTAGATAGAGAAGAGAGGGTTTTTTAAGATGTAAGAAAATAATCTAGATAAAAATGGATAAGAATGACTTTTTCTCTCTTGGTAGCCATTTAAATAAACCAACTTAACCTCCTATACCCCTAATGTTGGGCGACACCTCCTCTCCCTTAGGTGTAGGTTTAATTACTTTATTTTAATTGGTCCCATACAAGATCCAATTAAATTAAGTTTATATCCATCTCGATTTTCGTATCATTTTTAACAATATAAATTTTACTATTTTTGTAAAATATTTATCAACTAATTTATTACGTGTAATTCTAAATTAAATAATTATCTCTCCTAACTTGTAATTAATTTAATTAATATTCTATTAATTAATTAACATTTCCATTTCTGAATTTAATTAATTTTTTTATCAACATACCTTTAATAGCTAAATTAAATTTTTTAATTGAACAAAATTAATTAGTTTTTAACTAGTTATCTTTTTAAGCTTAAACTAATAAATGAAACTTAATTAATTTTAATTATCTTAATTTCAAATTACTATCACTTAAAAATATTTAACTTCACTAATTATAATTATTACTAACTTATTAGTATATCCTTTATATCATTAAAACTCTAATTTTTTAATAAAAGGTCCAAACATTAATTAGCTTAATTATCAATTAGGATTACTAATTTTATTAAACCTTATTTTAGTTTACTTAAGTATTTTAAGCTTAAATTTATTAATTAATTAATTTGACGTTTAGGATTCTAATTCTTAAGTCTAGACTAATTTTACTCTTATTTATTACATTGTCTTTAATGAGTTGATTTGTCAACTCTTTTTCTTTGACTTTTGTTAATTATAGTTGATAGGTCTTTGACTTAAGTTGACTAAAGTTTAATCATGTCTTAATCAATCTTTTATTAATCTAATATCTTAATTTATCAAATTTCTCTATTTCTTAATTAATTATTTCATGTTTAGTTATTTAATTCATTATTTTTTTGAGTTACTACATCATATATAATCATTTTTATTATTATTATTTTTAAATATTATAATTATTGTTATTATTATTTAGTTACTAGGATTATTATTGTTAATGATACTCTAGTACTAGAATTAATAAGAATAGACTATAGTAGTAAAGAGAAACTAAGATTCAACTAGAGATTAAGTCCACCCTTATCTTATAAAAAGGAAATATAGGAAGAGAGAGAAACTAAAACTCAAGTACAAATAAATATTATTCTTAAATTAATTTGTATTAAAACTTTATATATATATATATATATAAAGAATATTTGAAATAAAATCTCAGTTAAATTAAATAAAAACTATTTTGAAAATGCTATCATTAAATAAGGGATGTGAATTTTTAAGTTTTAGTATAAGGGATGAGAGGTTAGAATGATCATTCTTGATTGAATCTATGTTTTAGTAGTAACTTCCAAATTTACTCCTCATATAATTATGGAATGATTTTTTTTAGAAAAAAGGTTACTTTATAAAGTTTCTTTTAAAATAAATTTATATTGTTATTATTAATTAATTAATTAAAATTTATAAAAAATTATTAAATCATATTTTATAAGTATGATTCATAAAAATACAAAATAAATAAATTACATTAATTATTCATAAAATTTTATAAAATTACATAAATATCTATTATCTTTGTAATTATTAAAAATATTAAGTTAGTGTAATTTACTCAAGAAATTTTATCGAAGTTTATGATTTTTAATCACTTTTAACAATAATTAAAAAAGAACTTTGAAGGCATGTGTTAAGAATATATGGCTACTTTTTCTTTTTGATTCTATGGTCTCCATTAAGTCTCGCTTTCCAAGGCTAGAATCATCTGAGTCGTTATCTTTACCTAGAAGTCCTCCAAGTCAAACAGGATAACACAGCTTCCAAAGAACAAGACAACCACGAACCACTTTTGGTTTGACCTTAGTCTTGGGGTCATTTAAGGTCATGCATTTCTTTGGTTAGTTAATTATTTTTATTGGATCCGTTTCAATTGCAATGTTCCTAGGTTAATTGGAAATAACTTAGTACCATCTACATACATGTTCATCTTTTCTTGCAGTCTTGATTCATGGATTGCATTCATTTTGATTGGGACAATATGAAAATCGTTTCCTTTAGTATCCTATAATTGGCCAAGGAAACATTGCAGTTACCTTAGAAGTTATCTAAATAGATAAAAACATAGGTTGTGTCTAATAAAAATTTAATAAACCCTTTTTCAACCTTAGGACCAATTTTAGTTAGAGAACTCATTGGTCTCCCATTATCTCTTGTCTATCCCAACTTCCAAGTCTTTAATTTCCTTATAGAAATAAGTTTCATGCACAATTCTATTGCAATGGTCAAAAAGTCATTTATTTGTAATGAATACATTTCTCACATTAGAAGTTCTTGATCACATTTCGCCCTGTTAGATTCTTCGTTGACTCATTCTGTTCCACAAATCTAATTTACTTAAAAATTAATTTTAAGTTAGAGTTTTAAATCTTATATTTGATATACTTTGAGGGTAAATTTAAATTATATTTTGGATTTACTTAACTCAATGTAAATTCTTATATTCCTTAAAAAATATATTTTTAATTAATTATATATTAATAATAAAACTTTTTATTTAATAGACAATATTTTTTTATAGCGTAATATCATATTTATATTCACATTATTAGATCGGAAGAGCACACG
>JAMLFT010007789.1:0-14423 GCA_026544285.1 Pachyrhizus erosus | reverse complement strand
AAAAAAAAAAAAAAAAAAAAAAAAAAAAAAAAAAAAAAAAAAAAAAAAAAAAAAAAAAAAAAAAAAAAAAAAAAAGCTCCCCACACTAATGTTACCCGCGATTTCAAAAGAAAATACAAAGAGGTTGAACTGTATTTTAAACATTTTTTTTTTTCAAATCCTTGTTAATAAGAAGCCCTTTGGTTTCCATGTGATACTTAAGGAAGGCATTAAAAAAGTCCTAATCAGTAGTAACATGGCTTAACTTCTCTTTCATGCTTATTAACTTGTCCATAAGCAATATGCACTCCCAAATGCAAGGCCACCATGTTAATAGTTGCACATATCATGTCTTCCTTGCATGATTCTATGTGGTAAAATATGTCTATGAACGAGACTCTATATAGGGGGTTATCATAGTGCATGGTTAAAAAAAGTAACAAAGAATCAAAATGAAAGGGTGAAATGTGCCACTTGAAGGAAATTAGGATTCAATTATATTTTTATTTATAATTAAGATTAAGAATTTATTTGTAATTAAAATTTTATTAAAAGAAATTCAAAAGAACAATAAAAAATAATAATTATTAAAGTGAATACTTACATGAAAAATATGTCAAACACTTCACCAATTAATAAAAGAAAACAAATTAGATGAACCATTTTGGACAATTTATATTTTTAAGGAGGGAGAAGAATACAATACTAAAATCAAAATTTGTTAATTTTATAGAGACTAAAAACATGTTGGCTTAATATTAAATTGATCTCTAAAATATAATACATTTTCTTATTTTGGTTCGTGAATCTTTTTTGGTTCTTTAAAGATTTTTTTGTCTTAATTTCTGCTAACAACTAACAACATTAAATGATATCGTAATAATAATTTTAATAATTTAATAATTTATTATATTATTGAGTTTTACAAGACAATCGTGTGTAATATTTTTTAATAAACTATGTTTTTAAATCCTTATTTGTTTAAAATAAATAATAATATTTAATTGATTAATAAGAGATTTAAAAATACAATTTAACAAAAAATTATACATGACTATTCAAAGAGACTCTTTGATAATGTAACAAGTCACTAGACTATCAAAGTTATTGTTATAATATTATTTAAAAAATAATAAAGACTAAAGTTAAAAGATTATTTAAAAGTAGGAATTAAAAAATTAAAGGATCAGAAATTTAAAAAAATTCTAAAAATCAAATAAAAAAAATATTATTTTTCAGAAATTAAATTAATATTTAAGCCATTCATATTTAAATAAAAAATATTTAATTAAGCAACACCAACTATGTTTTTCAAAAAAAATATCTCTAAATCAAAATCTAAATCAATTTCGTTTTTCCAATAATTTTTATTGTTATTCTTATTTTCATTTTAGAGCATTCCTTTACGACAACATACGACAACACCAATAATAAAATTGATAGGCACTTACATTATGAACATAAAATGACTTTCTAAAAAATATCAATTCAACTAATAGATAATAAAATTTCTTAAACATTTTTTTATTAAGGTTTGATTATTGATTATGTAGATGAAAGAATCTTTATTAGCTATTAAGAAAAAAAGTAAAATGTACTTATGTGATATTTGTTTTTTAAAAGGACCGGTTTTTACAATTTACTAAGAGATACAAAAAAAATAGTATATTAACATTTCAATTGGAAGGTAAAACTTTGCATTATAGAGAAATCAAAAGCGCTCGCACACACACAATGATAACTATAGATAGATATCGCATCATATTGCCTCACATAAACCTCCACTCAAACAAGTTAATTTGTATATGTTTACACTTTAAAAAAACATATATTTAATAAGTCTGCATAAACCCACAGTTAAATGGCCAATTAATAAGATATCCTACATCTGTATCTTTTTTTTTTAATGTTTTTTCCTTGTCAATTTCTTTTACTTATATTTTCTTTTTCAACATTAAAATAATAAAATATTATTTTTTAAAACTTTTGTGGGCTAATAAATTAACCAACAAGCTCAGCAATTCAACTTGCGTCACATGAACTGTCAATAAACGGAACAATATTCTTTTTAGACTGAAACCCACAATTTTACAGATTTATACAATCAACTTGTGAATTAAACATCTGAACAAAAACAACAAAAAAAAAAACAAACTTGTGAATTAAAGCCCGTATATCTAACTTTAATGATAACTGAATGAAAATCATTATGACTCTATAGGGCTGGGGTTAATATTTCTCTCCTTAAAATCAAAAGCATTATAACTCTGGCCCAATCCATGGCCCTGAGTCATCATTTATGAGGCATAAGGGCCCCAGCACTCTTCAACCACCCCATTACAATTGCTATTATCTTCAGCTATAAAACCATGTTTGTGCTTATAAACCAATTCTTATTGCAACAAAGTATCCTTTTCTGCTTTCTCAATCTTTGCTATCATATTGAAATTAAAAAATGACCCAGGGAAGGGGCAGTGCAATTGTAGCTCTGATGCTATTACTTTGCTTGCTGCTTCACTTTGAGATGACTCATTCAGCCACCTACACAGTTAGAGATGCAAATGGTTGGACCTTTAACACTTGGTTAGTATCTTTAGATCTTTTCTTTTTTCTTTTTAGTTTATTTTAGAAAGAAGGTTCAAGAGATTAATGTCAAAAACAAGAGAAATTACGTGGGCAATTGCTTTATTTTTTATTTTTTTACTTATACACTCTTTTTTAATTTTTAATCCGAAAATACTTTTTTTGGAAAGTATTTTCTGATATTTTAAAATTGAGCACTTGTCCATCGAAAGTGGCTGAACTCTTTGGAAAGCCTTGGCTTACAATTCCATAGAGATGCTCTTAGAATGCTTGAATAATTTCTTGATGAAGTCTTCAATGCATCCTTGAGATGGCTGATGTGAATATCCTCGTCCTCCCATTCAGATTTCAACAGGAACTGAATTAAAGGGACATGCGTTTCTATTCTCCAGCTCTGTCTGTATCTTTGTTAGAGTGAACGAAGCACTTCAGGGTGTTGTATGCACATGCGTTTAGTTTTATCCTTTCCGGCATAGTAATACTCTTTAAAAAAAAATTTCAATTTCCACTTATTTTTCTTTTAGGGAATACCAATGTAATATATAAAAAACTTTTAGTATAATATTTTTAAATATTAAAAAAATTAGTGTAATATATTAAATAGTGTAAAAGTAATATTTTTAATATTATATTGATATCCTTTTATATATTACATTAATATCTTCTATAAAAGAAATTAATGTAATGATTAAAAAAATAAAAAATATTTGTGTAATTGAATTTTTTTAAATTTTTTTTACTGTAATTTATTTTATTTTTAAATATTAAAGGAAATTATTATAGAAATAGAAAAATAACAATGTTAAATGTATTTTATGTAAAATATAAATAATATCATTGTAATATACTCTATATTTGTTTGTGTGTAGTCACTTATTGTGGTCCGCTTAATTTGCTTATACTAAATCGATGCTTAGTAGAGTCAAGAATAAACTTTTAACCCATACCAAGTGTGCAAACCTGCACGTAAGCAACAAATGAGCTAAAACCTGAATATGATTTAAATTCTGCTTGCTAGTTCCTTTAAACTAAATTTTAACTCTACAAAATTATTAATAATTAACAAATAAAAGAACATTTTTTTTACCATGGTTGGTACCAAATTTTTTTAAATAAGATTCCATGTTTGATCTCTTTAAATAAACAAAAATTTGGTATAAAAAAATCATGTTTGAGAGAAAAAAAAAAACCAAAAGTGATTTAGTTAGATTTTTAGTCTAAAATTAATTATCAACAAAACTCATATTTATCGATGGATACTTTATATTTATAAGATGGTAACATAAAAAAATTTAAAAGAAAAAATATTTTTGAACACATATCATTTTTAGGATAAAATAATTTATGTACTTATTATATAACACAATATCATCACTACAACTATTTAGAGTTTTTAATCAAGTTAAAAATTACTTTTTAGATGAGTTATAATGAAGTTATAGATTCAGGGGATATAGTATCGTTGGAATTTTTCAAATCAAATATTTTATCTTTTTTTAAAAAAATTAGATTGATTATGATTACAATTGATAAAAAAGTCAAAAGTCAAAATCTTAAACGATTTAGTGTATTGTGGTATTTGTCTCAAAATCTCTTACATCTATATACTTTTTACTTTATAAGCTTTACATCATATAAGATTTGAGATTTGAAACATAAGAAATTATTAGAAGGCACACAACTTCAAAAACAAGTGTGAATAATCCAATAAATGTCCATAATATACAATTAAGAAACTAGCAACAATTAGATTTATTGATGGATTTGTGATATTTTTATTAATTCTTTATTGTACCTAAAAAATACCTTAAGAGCCTTGGCATAGGCAAGATGAAACAATTTTTTACAAAATAAGTTCTAAAAATAAGACTAACATGAAGTGTCCACCTCTAAGTATTGAATTTAAAAATGACCTATAAGATAAATTAGAAATAGCAAAATCAAATACTAATAAGAATGAATCAACCTAAACAGAGCAAAACTCTAAATAGAGGTTGGTCATACTTGAACAAAACCACCACCCACGTGTAGATTTAAATTAGATCCATACAAATTCATTCACATGTGAAAGCATGATGGAGATAAAGGAAGAACAATATTTGAATATAAAAAAGAAAATAAGGATATAGTCAAATAGAGAATAAATAATAATAAAGTAAAAATCAAGGAGAAGTTGAATGAGAGAAAAAAGGTGTCAACACTAAAGTTGTTGGAGGTAAGAAGGATAATATTGGTGGCAAAATGAACAAGGTTAGGAGGAGAATATATCTTTAATTTAAAAAATTCAAAAGGAATGAAGTTAAGTCAAGCAACTTGAGAATTCCATCGTAAATTTAGAATGTTTTGGAGAGAGAGTTTTGGGTAATAAAAAAGGAACAATCATAAAAAATTTAAGAAAGTGCAAAAGTCATAGGCTCAATTTAGAGTAAGAAACTTTAGTAAAGCTAAAGATGTTTTTTTTTTTTACCAATTTATAAATTGATTATATTATTAGCCAATCTAAAAGCATTTTCTACAATAGTTAAATGTTTAACCAATTATACACAAGTGTATCCAATTATAAATTAATGTGTATGATAAGTTAGTTAACTAATAACAATATAATTACCTAAATATTATGTTTATCATGATTTCTAATTGGTTAATAAAGTAAAAAATATATATATTAGTATTGTAATATATAAAAATTAAACTCTTTATAAGGAAAAAATGAGATTTGTGATTTGATTTAATTGTTAGACAGAAATTAATTAGACTTGTATGATGAAAAAGAAAGAAACTCAATAAATACTCAATTAAGATGCTCAAATAAAAGTTGTAGTTTTTTTTTTCTAAATAAAGCTGTAGTTCATCGATAATCAAATCACGTGTAACATTAATCAAAGTATTAAATCCAAACACATATTCCCAGCCAATATCCAATATGAGACAATAACTAAGTAATTAATTGTAGCAATAAATTAATGTGGCGTTTGGGACTGGGAAAAAAAAAAGAAACATTTTTCTCTAGTTTGCAAGCAAATAAACAGTCATTAATTTGTCAATATTTCTTAAGAATTAATGAAATCAAATCAAATAAAAATCGAAATCCATGATTCTAAAGATAAGCCGAATCTAGACTTTTGAGGTCATTTGCAAATTGGTACCTAATATAAAATTCGTGAACCTGCCGAGTGGGGACCAATTTTAGAATATCTTTCAGAACAAATTGGCAATTGCGTAATCAAGTAATCATTATAAACTTTAACATTAGGAACTTCCTGCCAATAATTTCTTTCAGGCCTGCCCCCAGTGTCTAACAAAATGAAAGCTGAAGTTGATCCCGCCAAAATAAATTAAATTATATGAAATGTAAAGTCATGCATAGGAACAAAGATCTAGGTAGGGTTCGTAAAATTGTAATCATTATGTTAGTTGCATTACATTATAGAGGTAGCTACCCTGAGAAATTAAAACTGTTTATTTCCGCTTTGAAATCCTGAACACTGATTCATTGTTGCATCATATGATGATATTGTGACTGATATGTGTCAGCTACAAAGGGCACTAATAGATTCCCTCTCATTTACAACGAATTGATGTAGCTGACATAATAAACCTTTTGGTTGGTGGTGGTGGGTGGTGCTGCTAGTTGGTCGTGTGAGTGCATTATGTGGATAAGTTAGGGCAGGAATTGGGTTTCCATTTGAAAACACTACAACTCATAATGGTGGTCTCAAACAGCATTGCAAAGTCTAAATTATACTCTAATGCTTCTGGGAATCCAATGCTGCAACCGCTACAGTGGATCTCAAAATATTTCTGTTAGCCAATGAATTTTAAACAAGTGGAAGCGCATGCAATTATCCACAACACTTTTAAGTTTAAACTTGTAAAAAGGTGCAAAATTTCCATCAAAGCCAAGACAAAAGTTTAAGACACTAACAAAAGGGGAAGGTAAATAAAAGTATTTACGTTCAAGTTTGGTGGTTGACTTAACTCCAACAAAATAAAACAAAGTAAACAAAATAATAGGGCATGGTCAATAAGTTACGCCACATAGTTAATATTGACTTCCACCCTCAAGATCCTCTTTACTGGGAAAAATAAAAGCAAAAACTAAGTACCTTCAAAGCTTAGTTCTTTTCATCGAGTATTATTGCTTCCTTCAGTATAGTATTGTCATAAAAGAAAAGGGACATGTTTCTGTAGGGAACCTGCAAAATAAAAACCCATTAGACGACTGAGACATATAAGAAGTTGCATATTGCATACTGAGATCAAGATTAAGAGAGACAGAGTAAATGTATAACTCAATTGACAAGTACATGATGTGGAAGAAGATAATTATTCAGAAGAGATATGAAAGAGAATTGAGCCCAAAAGGGGGTTTATCAGAAACAGATTCACAGAGACAGTTTGGCCTACTGGCCACCTCCAATTGTCACCATTTTGGGTGATTCCAAAACATCCTATATTTAATAATGGAGGTGGACAGAATGCCAAAATGGCTTTGGAATAAGGCCTCTGAGAAACCCTAGAGGCTATATAGAGCAAAGAGAACGCATAAGGAAATAGAAATTCTGGCTGAGATTTGAAGAAGAGATCATAGCTAGGTTTTGACTAAGCAATGAGGAAAATAAGTTTTATATCGATGGGTTTTGAAATAAGACTGGCTTTTGTAGAAAGAAGGTGCACAAGCTGCATGGAGTTGTACTATCTATTGGAATATTTTGGCCTCTGGGTGCTTCTGTTGTTTTCAAAGACTTTCAATCCCTTTGTTTTGTCTGTAGAAGTTTGCATTGCACGTATATATCTGCTTAGGGGGTTGTACATTTATGACAAGAATATCCGCTTCTCTTTTGGGATAAAGACTTAGATGCCCTTAGAGTGTAACTCTTTGCTGCTAATTATCTTTCACATGTTTGAAGATAGTGAGGCTTTCTTTGACCATGGTTGGTAAGTTGCTATTTGCTTGCATTGTGATTTCACTATGCTTTTTTACTTGCTTCAAAAGAAGGATGCAAAATGGGCTGGCCATGTCTCCCACTCAGTTTCTAATTATTTAATTTGTCAGCTCACTGTTTATCAGTTCAACCTTTGACATTTATTGTATTACATATTCCCCTAAAGGAAATTGAACTATATATGTGTGTGTGTGCCAGTACATCGTTTACAACTATTAAATGACTTGTTTCAATGTTATTTGGTCAGTTTGGAGCCTGAATGTCTTGAAATAATAAGCAAGTCTTAACAGTGTTTGGTATACAACATACCCACCATGGAAAGAACATGCACATTTTTAAAAGATTACTGTGATTATCATTTACTATTCCATAATTTAATTATTTGCAGTAAGCTTTTTTTTTCTTATTTTAAAAATTTCAAATAATCATTTTCTATTACATAATCATTACACACTTTTATGGAGTGTAAAACATTATCATTCGTACGAATCATATGCCTTTGCGTCTAATCTTTTTATTCATTAAAAGGCAAAAAACAAGATTTTTCACGTATGAACCCACAACTGCAAGTAATCTAGCACTGTTGTGAAGATTATCTGTACCAAATCTGGTAAAAATTATGTAACTAAAAGAAATAAATGATTCTTATTTTCATATATATATAATATTTCAATTTATATTTCATTAACTTTGATGCATATAAATGAAGTGTTAAATATTTTTGAATTAATTACATTTTGTAAATAAAATCTATATGATAAAAAAAATTAATCCAATGATAAGTTTTAGAATAAAATCATCTAATACTCGCTAGTAGAAAATTAGTTTTCAGAGTTTTGAGAAAGAAAATACTCTATTTGAAATTAATTGCATTCAACTTTGTGATGGATTGTAGTATATAAGAGATTTCGACCCAAATCTATCCATTTTGTCTGAAATCTTGGTGCATGGTTTTCAAATAGATATGAAAGATGTAGATAAAGAGACTATCTAACTCTTATAATTTTTTTAGATAACATAATTAATATAATTATATTTTCTGAAATCACTAGAAATGTTATAAAAATAGACATTTAGATTGTTAAAAATTCTATGATAATTAAAAGTCATAAAAAATTTCAATAAAATATTTTTCATAAAGAATTAATGTTCATCACACCATTATTTAATAGATGAAATTAACATAAAAGATTAAAAATAAAATAAAATAATTTATGAGAAATTAATAATAGTAAAAATATCATAAAAAATTAAAAATAAAAATTCTGATAGATTGAGAGAGAGAGAAAACATATTTTATTAAAATTTAAAAATGATTGAATTAGGTAATTTTTTCTTCAAAACTAAACCTATTCAATCTGCAAATTAACACTCCTAGTAACATTGAATATTGCTAGCTACTTTAGAACTGCATCACTCCTATCCTAACCCATCTACCCAACTAACATTCTTCCTAATACATTAATTTTTATCCTTGGTAAGAGACATAAAAAAAATTATCTCATTTTGTTCTTATTGTATATCATAGTAAGATGGCTGTATTTTCATTCTTTCAACACAAAGGTGTATTAAACCTAAAGAGACTAGTACAAAAGAACATTAGGGTTTGAGCCTTTAGAAGCTAGAGAGAAATATTTGGGAAGGTGAGGATTAGGTATATACTGTTAATCAAAGTTGGAGGGATAACAATATTAGCATGTTTGGTTGATTGGTTCCTCGTATCGAATGTAATTTAAAAAGTTTTTCAAACCTGATTTTTTCCTTCCATCGGTTAATTTCCAAATACACTTTTTAGTAATCTGAGGTTCTCATGACTCGGAAGAAGTTTATTCACAGGGATGATTGTTGCTATCTTCTGCAATCATCTTCCTCATTATCTCATTTAACTACATTCTGTCCTTTCTTCTCTAGGACCTCACATCGCATGGGTGCTGCAGTCATGGAGAGAAATGGGTAAAAGAAATCTTTAGCATGCGGTGCTTGCTACCCTAGAAGTGGTTAATTTTATGATCATTTGAAAGTGAATAATCTCAGATATTTACTTAAAGGAAACTAAGAACTATGGAAATTAGAATAGTGATATAAGACAGTGAAACAGTAGCCTGGGTTGCTTATGTCAAATGTGAAGACATTAACTTTTCTTGAAGTTATATTGTAAAGATACAGAGGATGTTCATGTACTTGCTTTACTCTCTTTGGCTTTGTTGTATTGGTTTAATTTTGATACTGTGAGTGAATTTTTTTTATTTTTATTTTTTGATATTGCTACAATTAGAAATCACTTTGAATATGGCTTTTAAAGGAATTAATAAAAAAAGTCAATAGTTTTTAATTATATAACAATCCATGATTAATTAACTTATTCGAATTAAATTCTTGTTGTATGGAATGCCAGAGATAGGTAGTTTCAGCAATTTTGTATGGTTAGAGAACATTTTTCTAGTTTGTGGCAGTTCATTCTTTCTAAGGAATCAGGGTTATAAACGGAACCGTGCTATATGTTGTGTTACTCCAATGGAAGACAATAAAATGTGCTAACAGATCTTCGTTCATGAGGTTGCTTCTCCACCCCATGCCTTTTTCTCTCTTTTCTTTGCAATTGTAGGTCCCATCCCATGAGAAAAGATTGGTGATGTTCCATTGCATTAAATATTGCATTTCTTTTGAAGGCTGATTTAAAGAGAAAGGTATCTTCCGTAAGCTTTAACTCTGAGTGTACTTCTTTTGCATATGAAATAGCTTCACATACATCCATGAGTATGCAAATTGAACTTTTTAGATGCTCTGTTAGGCTTAAGATTGTCTGATTGGCGTAGCCAACTGCATTCTATTATCCAGTTGATTTTTCTGTGACAAGTCTAGTAATTAAATTAGGGTGCTTCTATTTCACTATTGTTGCAAGAAATTTGCTTAATCCTAAAACTTGCAATGTGCTACACTAAATTATCATTAATTGTAACCGTTTGTATTGGTTCCAGTTCTTGGCAGGTAGGTTGTATTACGCCCTCGGCAGCCAACTCATCGATATACCAAACATGAATCACTCACGAGTCACGATAGATTTTGTTGCTGTTTGTTGTCAGAGGCCTACCTAGGATTGGAAAAAATAGAGATAAAATTTGAACTTCCAAGGCAGAAAATTCTTTACATCATGTGTTAATGCTTGGGGATATCCTCATGTGTTTAGGTAAAAGAAAATACATTGAGAAGCATCTTCTCTTTTTGCGTTTAGCTTAAAGGAAATCGATGAACCAAAAAAAGTTGTTAAAATGAACTAGTTGATTGTAACAAAGAATTCACCCAAAAAAAAAAAAAAATTGTAACAAAGAGAAGACCTTCAATTGCATAATTGACTAAGGCGTGATCCTTAAATTGAACATGTATGCCAAGGGGAGAATCAGGACCCACCAGCTCTGCGGTATGGCTTTATAAGCTTTTGATCGATTACATACAACCTGCTTGTCATGATAGGAACATGCTGTCTGATTCCTGCATTCAACAAGAATAATCAAAAGAAATAGTGGTGAATATTATGAGAAATATGTTGTATAATTCTATGATGCAATCAATTATACATGTGTTCCCATTTCTTGAAACAATAAATTGTCTAGAGTCAAGACCAAACCTACCTTGATCCACAGAATATGACAACAAAATCTGCTTTTGAACAAGTTATCAAACTTGTCGGGTCATCAAGTGCAAAACTATACGCTGCAGGACACACTTGTTTAAAAATTTTGGAGTAGTTTGAAGGCAAACATGTTGCAGGGTTTCCATAAGTCCCTCTGCAGCAATACTCATCAGTATTGAAGACGCCACACGCGCTCCGGCAAGCAATAACTTTGTCATTGTCCTTTGAAGCTAGCTCTGATGGGCAGTTCTGCCTCAAATCTCCATCACAGCCAGCAGTGCTGCAGTTCCCTGTGCCATTAATAGCTTTCACTACTATAGGCAAGTTGAAGCCATCCACAAGGCTAACATCATAGTAATCAGGATCACCAAGGCTAAAGTCAGCACTTGTTGCAGGAGGGCTTCCAGGGCCAGTACAGTTTATGCTGGTGCCACAGCCACCTGTTTGGCACTTTCCATTGCCATTATTGTCAAAGTTGCAGCCTGTTCTACCCCATATCCTCCCACTCCATCCATCAGGAGCAGTATATACTGTTGATTGTCCTGATTTCAATGCAAAGCCATCGCCACTGTGGTTGTCACTGCGCGTTATGCCAGGCCATATTGTCTCCTTGCAGTAATTTACTAAAGTAAAAGTCTTATTGCTTCCACACAGTTCAGGTGCTGCCACCCAACACATCAAATTACCAAGCATAAAAGTAAGTTCCCATCTAAGAAAGCCAAATTATTTTTTCAGAAGCGAAAGATTGTTTCAAGGACTTAGAATTTGGTTCAAAACTCCACGACGAGAATTAAGCATGTAGGGCAATGACAGGGGTTACTAGTAACCAACTATGTTAGTGATGAACCAAGAAAACTATTCAGTTGAAATTTAAAATTTTTAGTATATGAATCGGAATAGGAATATTGAAAGTTGGGAATAGAGGAAACTCTACACACAGGACTAGCCTCAGTTGGGCAAAACCAAACAAAACATGTAGACTTTAAAAGACAAAACGTACTTTTTTGTGTTGTTCTCTTGTTAAAGTTTCATCTCAATAACAAGCATAATAAAGGTTTATACATTAAATGTCAACTATGATCGGAAAACAACACTAAAAAACATTAAGTTTATTATTAAACTAAGTTTAATAATCATGCTGTAACATAGTTTTATACTTTCATTTAAACACGAATTAAACTTTAAGATAATTGTAACAAACTTATAATGATTTAGGATTGGAAACAGTATGAAATTGTTTTACAGTGCATAGCTTTTTTTCTTAAAAACATTTAAGGAATTGTATCTAACATGTGTCCGTCTTTAAATGTTCCTTTTGCTTCATTAATGTTGGCAAATAATAAAGCTTAAAGAATTAATTACCTGAGGCAATGACAAGGAAGATGGAAGTGAGTTTCAGCAGCGCAATGTGTGGATTAGCCATCCGCTGATGCTCTCCCTCTGTCTCTTAGTTATGTGACATTTGATGTGGTGTGAACTATGAAGGGTTGTGTTATTTAAGAGTAAGATGGGAGAGGACAGTGGAAGAATACGTGAGGAAGAGAGTTTGTGAACTGACAGCCTAAACAAGCTTCCTTGCTTAATCAAGCAAAAAATACCTTACCCTCTTATGTCACACTGATATCCTAAAATTCGTATGTTCTGCACCTTTACGCACTTTTCACTGATCTTACAACCCTTTTCTTTTTCTTTTTATTCTATTTTTCTATGTTTCTCTTGTTTTAAAAAAATCGAATCGCAATGACGCTTTTAGTCACTGATATGTCTTATTATTTGTCTTAATTTTTTTGGATTATCATGAAATTAACAAGAGCATTTACTATTTTATTGATAATTAATTTTTACTGAAAATTTAATTGATCATTTTAATAATTTTTTTAATTACATTTTTTTATTCATAAAGGGAAATTTTGTTTTGTTTTTTCTTTAATGTAAATAAAGGATTATAACTCACTTGGTTGATCAGATAAAAATCGATTCTCAATCTCATTTAAGTTTTCCTTTTTTTTTCCTTTTCATTTTTCAACTGTTTTGCTGAAATTATGGTAAAATGGCGCCACATGCAAAATCAGAGTAGACGTGAAAAATCATATAAATTACAATATTTAAAAATTGAATGGCCCTGACTTCATTAGCATAGACAATGTCTTCCCTTGAAGATGCCTATCTTGTAAAGGAACTTTTCCAGTTAGAACATAGAATCTCAAAGCAAAGCATTCTAAAACTGTACACGTCATGGATCTATTTGTTTCCTTGGGCCATGACTCTATTCGTGGTCCATTCTATTTGGATGGGAAAGAGATAAAAGTTCTTTGATTTCAGGTTCTAAAGCTTCAATGTCCACAGAAAAATGCCTTGTCACAAAGCTTGTACTGAACTTGGCAGGAGCTTTCCTTCTAGTGATTTTGATCTTTCAAAATTCCTCAAAAGGAAGTTTCTTTCTTCTCAAACTTTGTTGACTTTGACACTTTCTTTTCATGGATTTTGTTGGAAAGAAACCGTCTGTCTTCCTTCTAAGCTGTATCATAATGGTTTGCATAAGCCAGAAGTTTAGAGCAATGAGGTACTCCTTCTCAAATTTCCACTGGAAAAGTTTCATGTCTCCATATTCTTTATATACTTAGTTGGAGTTGATAAGCCTCTTCCTTTGCAATCTTAATCCCACCCTGATGCTTCTCATGCAGATTCTATAGCTTCAATTATAACGGGTATGTAACAAGTAACAATAATGTAAACCTATTTGAAATTACTGATATTGTGACCAAATGTTTTTGGACCGTCTTTTAATTGAAATCGTACAAAAAAACTTTGATTTAATGCCAATGATAACAATAGTCAAATGTTATGGAAGACTGTGACTCAATGTTTTATGGTGGATGAGTTAGGAGTAAAATTTGTTAAAAATAAAAATCTGATAGTAAAATAAAAAAAATTAAGAATAAAATATATAATTAAGTCAAAACTAATAATTTCTCACGTTGTAGGTTATTCAACTAATACTTAAATTATAAGATAATATTTATAAACTTTTATAAAAATTAGAAATAAAATATGTTAAATTAATTTATTAAAAATAAAATTAGTCAAAAAATTAAAAGTAAAAAATATAATTAAACTTTAATTTAATTCAATGTTATTTATAATGTTACTATATTCATCAGTAGACAATACACAATTAAAATGATGACGTAAAAAGTACATACGGTAATTATTTTATATATTCGTGATTTTTTACTATATTCAAAACACTACCTTACCACATTCAAGAATTAATTTAATAATAA